>ML788877.1:486752-517532 GCA_009831015.1 Picea engelmannii | reverse complement strand
TTTTTTAATTTTAATTTATTATTAATATTATTAGTATTACACTAACCTAATTACACTTAATCTAATTACTATTTATTAGCAGTATTAACCTAACTAATTAATTTTTATTATTAATTATCCTAGGTTATCTAATGACTTTTTAAACTAGTTATTTTTGTTAGTTTAACCCAAGTCACCTAACTTCATTTCATGCAGGGATGCAATTAGTGGGGGTGGGGAACGATGAAGTGGATGGTGTAATGGAATGGATGGTGGATGAGATGTGGTGAATAAGATGAATGGACATGGGAGTGACTGGTGCAACAATGAATGAAGGATTTGAGCAAAATGGATGGAGGGGCAAAGTCATCCAAGGAAACCAGGCAAGCCAAGAGATTTTGTCGTGAGAGAAACAACAGATAGAAACTGGATAATAATATTTCCTATAATTTATAGGACCCTAACATAGGCTCCAATGGGGGATGACATCTCCCTAGGAGGTATCAAGAACCACAGATCTCTGAATATGCAAGCCAGTGCCTTATCTATTGGGTTGATCCCAAAACATTATTCTGCAACCTATACTTTTTTTGATCCTTCAACTGAAACCAAATCAAACTGAAAAATGAAATTTGAAATGCACATTGAACTAGAACTAGAAACCAATAACTAAAATCTGAAAATTATGTTACATATTAAAAATATGACTGCTGTGAGGATGCTTACCTGGTAAGCTTATTTATATATATACAATCCTATTCTAACACTGAATGCTTGACTTCAAGTGATATAAAATATCCAATATAGCCAATAAAATATTTGATTTAATACCTTAGCTCCTTCACCCTTTTTAACAAAACTCAGAACTAGATCTAGTAAGGGCACTAGAAACTGATTGTCAACATGATCTTCACAACAAAGATCTTTGGAACCATGAAAAACAAAAGAAGCACTGGAAATCGATTGGAACTTTGAAGTGAAAAAATCCTCCATATAGATAGCTATAGGATCATGATATACATGACCTATTTCGTGATGTTTAAAGTATTCAACAAATTTAAGGTCATGATTTGGTATTACACATATGCTATCTATATCATCATACAATTTCTAATTTAACTGCAAATTTCTAGAAGAGCTTTGTAATGAGACTCTTGTTGAATAAGATGATGAAGTCGATTGCCTAATCAAGTTTTTATCATATATGTTTGTAGGCTCATAGTTATCTAATGGAGAAGGAATTTGACTACAGATATTATCTAAAGCATAAGCTATTGGATCATGGAGAAACTGATAAGACTGTTGTATCGGTTCCAATGAAACTTCATAATTTTCTATGTGCTTATCATTCAGGCCATGATCAAGATTTTTCTTCAAAAACTGAAATTAATTAAATCTTAATGGTACAAAATTATTTTTCATTAATTCATAATCAGTTTCAGGCTCTAAGATTTCATTTGGGATTTGAAACTCAAGGTAGCTTAGTAGCTGCAATTTTGGAGCAAGAACAACTTCCATATCACGAATGACATCATGAACTGATTCATAAGAAAGTTTCCGCATAATACTACTTACAACTTGCTTATCTGTTTGTTTATATAGGTTTCTCTCAGAAATTGGAATGAGGAAAACACAAAGGCAAATATCTTTCACTTGTTTGAAAATTTTCTGCATTTTCCTCATTGTTGTCATAATTAATATGCACATGCTGATTGTCATATTTGAGTTGATGTAACTAAGCTTCTTTCTCCCAAAAATATGGTGTTGATTGTTTTGAAGAGTCAAACTTGATGTAGTCATCATCATATTGATCATACTTGGGTAGATCATCCATATAAGAAATGTCATCAAGCATACATATTAGATCAGCTGATTGCTCCTCCACAAGCTGATTTTGAGTTTCATCTTTGTCCATGGCATGAAGTGAATACATAAAACAATCATTTTCTGATCTATGATACCAAGGATAAGATAAAAAAATGATTTCGAATAGTGACCCTTTCTTTTTCTGCAAAAATGGAACATGGTGTTTTTGAACAACAAGTTCATCTCTCAGGATAATATGTTGCATCATTTCTTTCATTGTGCTTTCCAGAATGTCTAGTTTCACTTCGGAAGATGTCAATTTCTCCTTCTATATGTTGTCCTTCTCTTTTGTCTTTAACTTTGAATTTTTTATCAACAAATTAGCTTCTACACCTATTGCAATGTTATGCATTTCTTCAAGTGTTGTAGTATTCCTTTCTCTCAATTGAAACGCCATTGCCATATCAAAGGCATCCGGGTAGTGTAAGAGAGCTAAACGAGGAGGATGCTTTATATCATCAGGCATTTAATAGTAAACTTGATTGAATCTGGTTGAAAAGTGTTTCATTGTTTCTCCTGGATGTCTTTTCAAATGACTGTATTCTTCTAAAATTAGAAAAGGATTCCTCTTGATCACCCATTTATCAAGGAAGACTTTCACAAACTGATGGAAATCGCCAATGCTTGCAGATGGAAATTATTTGAACCACTCTTTAGCTTTACCTTGCAAAGATAGAGCAAAAATCCTGATACAAACATCATCTTATTCAACCTAAAAAAGGTCAAGAAAATGTTCAAAACTCTGAATGTGTTTTTTAGCAGTGATGCTACCATATTCTCCATCAAACCTTGGAAGGTATTTCTGATAATTTTCAGGAAAACCATGGAGTATTGGAGGTAAGATGAGAGGATTGTATTTGTCTGGGAATTTAAAGGGTATGGGGGTTTGTATAGAAGTTGTAAAAATAGCCTTGGTTTCTTGAGGCTCATCAAATGGAATATGACCAATATAAGTTGCAGTAAAAGGGTTTCGACCAGGATCAAAATCATAAAGAGAATCTATATTTACAATCTTCAAAGGAAAAGAATTGGATGCAGGTCTATGATCTTTTTTCAAATATAGTATACATTGGAAAAATTTCTTGAAGAAATAAATAACAATACAACATTTTATGTCTAGGATGAAATTCCAATTTGAATACCTGATCTCTCCATAGTTTTTTTTCATGTTTCTGTTGATCAGGTTCATCCTCCAGTGTAGTCTTCAGATCATCTTGAAACTGTTTGGAGTCGCCAGGTGAATGATCCAGCCTTGACCTGTCTAATCATTGTCCACTATCAACAATTAGATCCGTAACTTGATACACTTCTCTGAGGAAGATAAAAATTCTTCCTTGGTGGTGTTGCCACTATGTTATCACTCTATAATCTCTCTAGCTTAGGAACAATTTTTATGTTTTCCACTGAAGATTGAAAACATAATTCTTGATTTCTCTGTTTTTAATAGGATTTCTGAACATTTCATTTCCCTACGTATCATAATCCTTGAATATCTAGTGAATTTTCCTACCTTCCCTGCAATATTATCCTGTTAGACCTTGTTTTTTTATCAATTCTGAACTGTGACTCCATTTTCCCAATGGCCCATATTCATTGTTCCAACCAAACCATGTACTATCATAACTAGCCTAAAATTCCCAGCAAACAAAGATAAATCCTGGAGAGATATTCCTCTCTGAGTCGAGGAGGGATAGATCATAGACTCTAAAGTGGTTTTGTAGTTACCTCTGTCAACTTCTTCCTCAGCCTGAGAAATTACAGAGTGATAACAGGGGGGATGTTAGGATATTTAGACACTTAGTATTTAGTTAAGATCTACTTGGTCTAATGTGTTGTTAGGTAAAAGTGTGTTTCTTAGTGTGTTTATTTAGTATGCATTAGTATGCATTTGTAGTTAGGAAATCCGATGGCCACGATATGTTCCCGACATAGAGTGATATGAAAACTCATATTTTCCTCGATCTTAACGACCATTGATCCATGGATTAACACCCGATTGGTCCATGATCTCTATTTAAAGATAATGGAGGGTCATTTCTTGATGATCGATTGTGAGAAAATATCTCTGTAATCTTTTTCTTTTGCATTAATAAACTTCTCCAAGTTTCCACATTGGATGGGGCCATGCATGTTTCTCCGTAGGGGTTTTACCACGTCAAAACATCAGTGTGTTGATATTTGATCTGGTTGTGTGAGTGGTTACTGAAGGTGTTCGTCCTTTGTTGGAATACCTATGTTTTCAAACAACCATGATGATTTTCTTAACAATTTGAAATCTTTTCAATAGTTTCTCCATGGAAATTTGATTTTTTACTTGTCCCCAAAAGATATTGAAGCATTGTTTTGATGCATCTAGAACAAGTAAATATTTTATTGAATATTTCTTTTTAAATATTGAACCATTGAGAATCTGGTTCCTAAATCATATCTAAAGCAAGGCCTCGAACATATTGAAAATAAATCTCTCCCCATTATGGTCGCAAAAAATGTTGACGCTTGAATCTGTCAGGACCGAAACGACAACCTCATGAGGACATTAGTCCCCCTTCATTTTTAGAGAGGTGGTTCTCCTCTTTGGCTAAAAGATATATCTTTGAATATATTGGAGTACGAAGAGTTCTTGACAACAAACCCCAAATATTTATTCCTTGGATTGAAATGAAAATGGTTCTTCAATAACCCAGTATGATCTTTATGTGCAACAAGAATTTATTTACAAGTAAAAGATTGAAGAGGAGATTCAATATTAGGAAATACAAATACTCAACACCACATGTGTAATCCTCTATAGATACATTCATATCTCCTCACAAGGGAAAAGAGAGAATATTTCTAATCATCTCAAATTATATTTCAAAAGAGTTAATAAATTGATGGAATCTTTTATCTCTTTTAACATTTATTTCATCCCAAGGGATACAAATCAGAAGGAAGATTCATTAGTTTTGGCGACTTCAATGTTGAACCCATATGATGTTTAGAGAAAAACATATTTTCATGTAAAAAGAGTATCCCGACCTTCTGTACTTGACAATCAAGATTATTTACAAGCGTTTGAGAATGATGAAGAACTAGAATTTTTTTTGGTAAATGATGATGAAGATGAGGATAATGATATCATTGTTGTTCCGAAGAATTTTATTCAGTCTGAGTCCCTTTTTACAAGATATGATCATGCTAAAAATCTCCTGGAAGAAGTGTTTGTCCATAAAATTCCAAGAAACAAGATAGACTAATATTGGCACTGATAGTTCCCAAAAATATGTCATATTGGGAGTTGATTGCACAATTGATGAAGTTGATCAATATGTTGCACTTTTTAAATAATATCTTTATGTGTTCACATGGAGCTATGATGATTTGAAGGCATATGATAAAACAATATTTCAACACATTATTCCTTTGAGAGAAGGAGCAAAGCCTATCAAGAAGAAGATAAGGATGATGAACCCCAAATTGAAGCTAGTAGTAAAGGTTGAATTGGAAAAGTTTAAAAAAGCTGGGATAATAGATTCCATCAGACATTCAGATTCAATTTCAAATCTAGTGGTTGTGAGAAAAAATACTGGGGAGATTCGGATGTGTGTAGACTTCAGGGATATTAATAAATAAAGTGTAAAGGATAATTATCCTTTTCCTAACATGGAATTTCTCCTCCAACAAGTCACAAGATCAGCTCACATGTCCATGTTAGATCGTTTTTCTGGGTATAATCAAGTATTGGTTGTAGAGGAAGACAAAGAAAATACAAACTTCATAACACCTTGGGAAACATATGCATATGATTGGATGACCTTTGGTTTAAATAATGTTGGATCTACATTTCAAAGGGATATGGATCATGCATTTGAGGGTTTGATAGGAAAATTCATGGTAGATTACCAAGATGATTTAATGGTACACTCAAAAACTAGAAATGATCACATTCATCACCTGAGGAAAGTTTTTGATAGATGTAGACTATATGTAGTTTCTCTGAATCCAAAAAAATGTTTATTTGTTGTAATTGAAGGAAAATTAATGGGCCATATTGTGTTCAAAGAAGGAATATATATTGATCCCGAGAGAGTTAAAGATATAAATGATTTCAACCCCCCATCATCCAAGAAGGGATTCCAGTCATTTTTTGGCAAAATCAACTTTGTCCGAAGATTTATCCATAACTATGAAAGTATTGTGAATCCTATCAACTCATTCTTGAAAAAGGATGAAATGTTTGAATGGACTTCGGATAAAAAAGAAGATTTTAGTAATATGAAAAAGGAAATCACTATGGACCAAGTCCTCATTAGTCCAAACTTCCAAAGAGATTTCATCATTTATTCATTTGCAACAGAAACTGTCATGGCATCTGTTCTTACTCAATGAAATTCCAAAGGTGAAGAATTTCCAATTAGTTTCGTGAGAAAGATCCTCCATGATTATGAATTAAGGTATTAAGAATTGGAGAAACAAGCTTTGTCTCTTGTAAAAGAAGTGGCACACTTTTGGACTTACATATTAAATTCTCATGTCATTGCATATGTTCCATCCTCTCCTGTGAAGATGCTTTTAAATCAACAATTGAGAGAAGGAAACTGGGAAAATTGGTTGGAAAAGATTCAAGAATATGACATTGAAATTAATCCTTTAAAAGAAGTTAAAGGACAGGGTTTGTGTAATCTCATTGCAAATGGTGATGCTTTGGATGGAGTAATTTTGATTTCAGTCAGAGAATATATGGTTGTTTCAAAATGGTATAAAGATATTATATTTTACTTAAGGTCCGAACAATTTCAGGTTACCATGAGCCCAAAGGAGAAAAGAACATTGAAAATTAAGTCAAATCAGTATGTATTGATTTCTAATGTATTATTCAGAAGAAACTATGATGGCATATTGTTAAGGTGTGTTGATGAAAAGAGAGCTCAAGAATTGATTAAGGAATTCAATGAAGGTATATGTGGCAGGAATTTTGTGCCCAATTCTACAACCCATAAAATAATAAGATATGGATTTTATTGGCCCTAATTTTTTAAAGAATCGTATGCTACCATAAGAAAATGTGTATCTTGTCAACAATTTTTTAGGGAAAATGAAAAAATATGCAATGACATTACAACCTATATATGTAGAAAACCCATTTTCCCAATGGGTATTGGATGTCATTGGACCAATAAAACCAAAGTCAAGTAAAGGGAACATATATATCCTCACTGCTACAGATTATTTTACAAAGTGGCCAAAAGCAGTAGCATTGAAAAGGGTTGATTCTGAAGAGTTGCTTAAGTTTCTCAAAGACAATATATTTTCAAGATTTGGTGTTCCAAAAAAATTCATTACTAGCAATGGTTCAATTTTCATTGGGTCAAACTTTATAGAATTCTGTGGAGAATATGGCATCATCATGGGTCAATCATCAAATTATTATCCAAAAGGGAATGGTCTTGTAGAATCCACCGATAAGACACTCATTCATATATTAAATAAAACTATTGATAAGAGCCAAAATAATTGGCACTTGAAATTGAAAGATACTCGATGTGTGATCATAATGACTCTAAAAGATAGTACTGTGATGTCTTCATATGTGTTGGTTTATGGGAAAGAAGAAAAAATTCCAATCAACCTCGAATTAAATGCCTTGACTTCTGTAGTCAATACATAGGATGCAAAATATAGTACTCATATGCAAAAGAGATTGAATCAATTATTAAAATTGGAAGAAGAACAAAATGAAGCTTTGATTAAAAATTCTCAGAGACAACAAAGTATCAAAAAATATTTTGATCAGAGCACAACCATAAAGAATTTTCAAAAAGGTGAATTGGTGTTACTCTAGAACAAAGATAAGGAGAAACCATCGATGCACAAAAAAATTGAAGAACTCTATATTGAACCATATATCATTGAAAATATTATGGGTTTTAATGCATATATGCTCAAAGACATGAAAGGGAAAATGTTAATGTCCCATTAATGGGTGATATTTGAAAAGTTTTTCGCCTAAAAGTTTCTCTTCTCCTTGTACATAGTTTTCAATTTATTTTTTACATCCTTACTATTCGACTTCGTAGCCCAAAGGATAGAAGCATATGGCCATCAAGATTTTGGATTATTGACAACCCACTGGGGGTTATCATCCCACATTTGGAGCCAGTTGTTGATACCTTTTCGTGATTTTATTTTTCCCTCCCACATTCTATTTTCCCCACTTCTTTACTCCTTTTCTTTTCCCCCTTCTATATCTCCCCTTTTTCCCATTTCCTTTTATCCCTTATTTTTCCCTTTCTTGGTTACTATACTTATCCATATTTTAGTTTGCGGGTTCTTGAGTTCAAGGGTTGTCGCATTTTCATTTCCTTCCACTTACTCATGCATAAGTCCACTTCAATGCTTAGATTTTTTCTTCAAATTCATGGGTGTGTGGGCTCAAACATTTTCTCTCCTTTTTCCATGACCCTCACATTGCACTTCAACTTCCATGATATACATTTTGACCATCACTTAACTTTTTTCTTCGTCATGGGTGTCAAGCTCCAAAGTATTCCATTTTTCATGCACGCAAGTCCAACTAACCATTTCTCTACACTTAGAATTTTTTTATCATCTCTACAACTGCGGGTTGGTGGGTTGGCGGGTTGGAGGGTTCAAAAAAATCCTATATTGATATTCTCTCACACCCGTCCTCGCCATTACATTGATTTTCCAAATACACATTAAGTATTGTTTAATTACTAACAATTGTTGTGCAGGCCCCGAAAAGGCCGTCATTAATGGTGAAAGGCTCGATGAATTTTTCATTAATTTCTCACTTAATATTCATTTTCCAAGGGATTAAATTGTTATTATGTTTCAAAAAAGGATTATTTGTGACCATTACCTAGCTGAAGAAATAGTCCGTCAACTTAATGGAATCATCAGCTCGACAAAATTTCTGTGGTGACACTCTAAATATTTTTGGTCGCAAAGATCAGAACTTCCAGTGGTTGAGAGCATACTTGTACTATTCCTCCCCCCCTACTGCACAAAAAGATGGGAACGTAATTTGGATATCTGGTATTGCTCATGCTGGTTGTGTACCAGAGGTTTTCGATTATAAGGAAATTGTTGCATGGTGTGTGGACAAGTACATGTCGAATCAAAGAATCATACAGCTCCAGGGACATCCTCCAATCCCTCTTTCACCTCAAATCTTCTGCAATATGTTAAAGTTTCCAGAGATGACTCTTACTTTCAAAGGTGAAGATTGCAGAGAATTCTTGAAGAAACATAAGAATGGGCTCGACCTCCTGCCAGAGTATTTGGAGAATCCTGCATCTGTCCCAACAGACATAACCAGAATTCAAGTTGACTCTTTAAAAAATCCCTATCGAGAAATTGCATGGCTATTTTCCAGAGTAACAGGTCAGGAAAATACTTCTTCTATATCTCTGATGATTTAATATATTCTATATTTTACAGTCCAAGAAAAGGATATTTTTGATTGGGGAAATCTCATTTCTATCAAAATTGCTTCCCAATTATCGCATTACAAAAATTATAGGAAATTATTCATGGCCTCTTATTTGATATTTTCTATCATGCACTATTGCCAATTCCCAAATTTGACTATCAGTAAAAGGGTAAATTGTGAAGCAGATCTCGTTACCTTTTGGTATCAAGAATTATGGAGGCATAAAACCCCTATATTTTTCTATGACGTTTATAATGACTTTGTTCAGTCTTCAAAAAAAAAATTGTTGGGCAAAAACACTCCCAGAATATCTGTTGAAGCTGCCAAATTTTTAGAGAAAAATGGGATGATAGAGAAAATGGAAAATTATAGTATCATAAGCATATTTTTCTCAAATTAAAGTCATTTTCTTCCATTTTATGTACCCGATAAATTATTTATCACATAGGTAGTGAGGCAATATAATTTCGGGTTGCACTTTTTCCATGAAAAAAGGAAAAAGCAGTTTATTCCTGTTCCATGGAAGATTGGAGAGTTTGTATCGATAAATATAAATAAAATTGATGAATTTTCAAATCATTTCAACAATGTGAGTTTGAAGTATGCTGAAAAGATCAAATGTTTTGATCCAAAAAAAATCTTTGTTGGAAATATGCTATCAGTAGGGTTTAGTAATTATTTAATTCAAATTGTCTTGAGCGAAGAAGAAGTCAATATCTATAACACTCATGTAAATAATGATGGAGATTTAGAAACATTACTTAGTAGTAATGATATTTACAAGAAAAAAGGAAAATGTCCCAATGAAAGAAGTGCTCAATCTCCAGTTGTCACTCTGAAGAATGCTACATCCAGGAATAGTACTCTAGTAGCCCACCCAATTAAAAATCTTGTCAACAATAGTTCTAGTGGAGGAGGATATAATAATCCTCCCTCTGAAAAAATTGAAAGTTCACAAAAATTTCCCGTGAGAAAGAAGAGAAAAACCCCCGTGCAAGAGGAAGAAAATAATCTTATAGAAAATCATATTCAAAGCATCTGCTTGGAAGATATGAAACTAGAAGCAGACATTGAAAAAATATCTTCTGCAATAGAACAACAGGAGCATTTTGTTCAACAAGATTCTTTACTAGAAGTTATTGGGAATGAAACCTTTAGTGAGAAACAATCCTTCTTTTTTCAGAGCATTGTTTTTGACAAAGAATCTAAAAAGATGATTGTGGAAAGAATTGACCAGAAAAATAAAAAAGGTAAATCTCTCTCAGAGGTTGACCTCAAGTATATGCGACCATCCCAGATTTCCAAAATTCATAAGGAAACTGAGGACACACTTGATGACCCTATTGATGGTTTAGAGGATGAGAATGCTAGATTAAAGGAAAAAATCAAAGAATTGGAAACTTCTTTGATGCATCTTCCCATCTTGGCTAGCCCGTTGACAATGATAAAAAAAACTACACCTGGTGTCAAGTTAAATGGATCATCAAGTTTACTTACAGTGGTTTAAAATTGTGTTGAGAAAAATATTAAAAATAGAATTTCATTGATAATAGAGGCATGGGAAATCTCTAAAAATATTGTTTCTTTTGGTTCAAGAGAACATGCATTTCATGAATACCTCAAAGCTGATTTTAAGAATGAAGAAGGGTTTTACACAGATGATGTTTTACCATTTGGGATAAAAATTTCAAACATGACAGAAAAAAAGAGGAGAGAAGAAGATTTTCCTTCTCCTAGTTGAATCAAATAGTTGAATGCCCATTGGAAAGAAAATATTAAGAATCTGAGAAATATTTTCCAAGCATGCAATGAATATATAGTAAAAAGAGAAGAAATATTCATAAGGATTACAAAAATAGATTTAGCAGGAATAACTGGTGAGGTTCAAGATCCTAAATTAATCTTCAATTCAATGTTTATGACAAGGAAACAATTTGATGAACATGTGGAGATACTAAAGGGATTATCGGTTGAGAAATTTAATGGCATAATTGAGTATGGTGAAGAAGAGATATATAATTGGCTTATCGATTATTCTATAAAAAATCAAGATATTGAGGAATCGATCCATGGTATTTCTCATGACTTAATATATTTAGAAGGTTAACTATTTATTATAAAAATTAGACATGAGATAAATGTTGTGCCAATGAAGAATTACATTGAGGATTGGTTTAAGAGGGAAATTGATAAATTAACTAAAGAGGGCCAAGAAACAACAGTCAAGACAGTTCCTATAACCGTCAGCGGGGATAATAAAAGGACAATAGAAAGCAAATGAAAAAATGAGAGATACCATCATACTAAGTATATGCTAATCGCATTTTTCTTTCCTTATCAGTTTTTCATCCAGTTATTCCACTTATTTGATTAGAAAGGTCTAACTGAAATATGATAATTTCCTTTATGTCTTCCTTTTAGGTCTTGTTACTCTGCCTCTTCCCACCTTCTTCTCTCCACAATTTATTTAATTTTATGGTCCATTGGAGCCCTAATCCCAGTCCTTTGGACAAACACATTTTAAATTCAAAGCATTGTAATAGACCTTAATATTTTTTCAAAAACCTCAAGAGAATTAAGTCGGGATCAATTTTGATAGTGTTTTATAACTTTGAATTTTGAGTATAAAATATTTGAAATTGGTCTATCATTTTCTTCCTTTGAGCTTTATATGTGTTTACTCTATCAAATTTCTCTTATGTATACAGATCATCTTCTTTTATTTTTATGTGTGATCAGAAATATTTATTTCTCTATGATGGATGTGAGGAAATTTTACTTATATTTTAGAATGTGTGATGTGTGAGGTTCCTCGTCATCTCTCAACAATTCTCTTTAAAAATAAAACATTTTCTATTTTTTCTGCAACTTTTATCTTTCTTTGAGTATAAGAGTGTACTTTCTCAAAGTCCTATATCATTTTGGAAATTGAGAGTATCAAAGAATATCATAAAATAAACAGGAGTGCCACCTCTATAAAAATATAGGAGTATCCACATCCTTGTGAGGTTTATGTTTCGATCCTAACAGATTCAAGCGTCAACATTACTTACTGGATAGAAATCAACACTAGGAAGGGGAGGTCACCAAGGTACTATATAGAAGAGAAGGGACTCCCTTGTGCAGAGGAAATCTAGTTGATAAACTACTTGATAAACTTGTGGAAGATCTGAGCTCAGTGGGGAGGGGGAAACTTCTAATATTGTCAACGGAGGAAGGAGATTAACCTTCATGGATCATCGAGAGTCTGGAAACATGTTGAATAATTCCATTTTGGTATCATGGCCTAGAATGGGCATGGAATGTTGTAGGAAATAACTCTAAAGTATGGCAGAAGGTTCAAAGGAAAGGTATCCTCTTTGAGTCAATTGGTGGTGGCTATTTCCTTGATCAGATAATTTTTTAACTTGATCTATTTAATTTTGTATGGATGTTGTAATCATGCGTGTGTCTTATTTACATGGGAAATGTGAATTCTTGTATTTGATAGTTTAATTTATGAGTAAAATCGGATATTCATGTATGTTTTCATTGATAACCTAATGACTCATGAAAATGAACAAGTACAAGTAGTATGTATCCCTGAGGACCTTGCAGATTTCATAGGAAAGTATGTAGGATATGGAAAATATATTCATATGGGAGATGATGAGAGTGTTAGAATATAATGGATGTGCTCGTTTTACCATTTAAAATATCACTATTGTCACCCAACCATAGGCCGAAGCCACCCTCCGAGCACCTTAACCTTGACAGACAAATACTCTGGAAGAAAACCCTAGGCTAAATAGCCAAACAAAGGGTAGCGGCCCTTTATGCAAGGATAGCACACCAAACAATAGCTGATCAGATGGTCCAAACCCTAGCCAATAGATATTCCAAGACAAAACCGAAATCTGCTAGCTACAACAGCTGCAACGGAAACTCTCCTCCAAACTTGCACACAAAACTGGGAAACTGCAGTGCGCACAAGTGAGCTCTGCAGTTCTGAGAATGCCTACCATAATGAACATTGGTCTCCTGTATTTATACTAACTCTGGCTAACTGTTTGGGTCGAATTCTCATTTTGGGTATCTTTCTATTCAGTATATATTATTTCTTCTGGCCGACTTCTGCTCTTGGAGGCTAATAACCTAATACAAATTATCCTCTTGAGCCGACATGTCTTCTAGGGTTATTAGCCAACTCATTAGGGTTTCTTCTTTCTTCCCAAAATATTTTATTCTCGTCAGGATTTCACGTGGAGGTAAATACCTCTCGAAGCTATCATAATATCAACACTCCTCCTATCTAGGGAGGTATTACAGGTAATGGTATTGAGCACAAACATACCATTCACCCGGTAGCATCAACATAATTGTATAGACTCTCTCATGACTAGATCATGAGCACCATCATCACCATCAGTGTCATCAGCTGCATCATCTCTCGAAACCATACTCTATCTAAGTAATCAGATATGATGCTCACTCTACAGAGTGACAGAAGAGACATTCTTCTAATCTAGAAGAGTAAATGTTCTGAACCCTTTTCTGTCTGGGAAATATCTATTCATTGATCATCCATCTAGCTGATAATCATTTTCAACACTGTTGATAGTCTTCAAGGCAATCAGAACAATATCATTCAATAGAACACAACTGTGTCTATCCATAGTACTATACAACTACAATCCAGTGTTACACAACCACACCAAGTAGCACACAGGTACTTGATCAAACAGTGAAACACATCCACCATAGTAGTATACTTTTATTGTCATACGGTCTTCATAACAATCATCTGATATCAACCTGAACAGAAACAATGTTATGATATAAACTAAATCATATTGTCCATTCTTCCGCTCACATCTGTGAGATCTGGAAGAGAGTCTTCTCTTAGAAGGTCAAACATCAATGATGATCTATTTGGACTATTCTTCTCAAGCAAGGAAGAATAATTGTCCTGATTTTTTAGCCTGGACCATTCCCCACCCCGGGCCATTCCTCCGAAACTAAACAAAGTGTAACCTGGAGAGAATGAATATGCCCTAAGGAATGTCTGTCCCTGATTGTTGAACCTTGACCATTCCCCACCCTGGGTCATTCGTCCGGCACTAAACAAAGTGCAACCTAGAGAGAATGAATCCACCCTAAGGAATGACTGTCCAGACCATTGCCTAAGCAAATGACTATCCTGCACCAACCTCCAAAATGGACCATTCCCCATGTTAACCACAATGGTAAATCATTGTCCGACGAGGCGGGCCAATCTTCTTGAGTAAACCTCAAGAAGAGAGACTTCCCTAGACCACTCCCCATGTTAACCACAATGGGAATTCGTTGTCAATGGTACATCAACAATCCATCGAACCATTTTAATTACGGAAATGACCATTCAATCTAGACCATTTTCCAGACTGGAAAATGCTTGTCCGTTAGAAATCTCAAACCACTTTCTGAACTAGAAAGGAACTACTCATCCTAGACCATTTTTCGAACTGAAAAATGACTGTCCATAAGTCAATAACACATCAGTGCTCCCTCCCAACCTGAGAGTCATCTTCTTAGTTTTTCAATAAGGAAGTTGTTTTTCACGAGCTCCAGCTTGAGTACGCAAACTCTTTCATATTGGACACAAGATTTACCAAAATGTCTACTTATCTTCTCATCTGTGGAGATATATATTTGAGAACCAGTTTCTCCTTTTTGGACTTCATCACAGATAATGTAATTCTTGATCTCAAATGTTCTTCGGTCTGGAACACTAGTTTTTCTCTGAAGGCTTCATATAGATCTGATCAATAAAGTATATCTTTGTTGGATTCTTCTTTGGTTATTACTAGCTCACAACATCATGGCAAGGGTCAAAATGGAACATATCCATGTGACACTTCTTTTGTCATCATGATATCTTTGTCATGGATTGGCAATATATCATCTTGATCTTTTGAGTAATCATTCTGATACAATATCTCCATTATAGAAAGTCTTCACCACGCTTCTGTTGTGCATTGGAGGTTCTCCACCAAGTTATCTTCTTCCATCTACATACAAGGGTCTCTTTCTGGTATGCCTCAAAGTCTTGAGGTTGCTCTACATACACTCTCTGTTCAATTTCTCTGGAGAACAATCTTTGCATTCATCTGATGTAGAACTCCAACCCATGGATGTTGCGGATGATATAATGACTCATGTAGAGGTATGACTTGTTTACTGGAACAAGTAATCATCATAGTCTTCTCCCTCCATTTGGGAGAATATATGGTTCTGGATATTGCAATGCTTGCATATATATACATTTTTCTTCATCACAACTTTCATTTCCTCTGCTTGATTTCTTTTAGTGAGTTCATATCAGACTGGTAATATTGTGATTCTTAATACAACGATTGGTTGTTCTATCTTCTCTTTCTGTCTTGGAATCTTCATGTTTCTCTTTAGCTCTTGAGTCCATGGAGTTTCGTATAGGTTCCATGCCCTAAATATTCCACTTCTTTCTTTCATCATAGGATCACAAATGTGGATGGACAACCAAGGATACTTTAAGGCTTATCTTCAAAGAATAATTCTTCTAAGGTCGAACTAAACACGTACTGATTTTCATGGATGCTACCATGGATATATACTTCATCATCTTCAATGGATCATAGGATTAGCTTCCTCCTAATCCTTGCTTCATGTATGAATGCATGCTCTTCTTTTTGGTGATATATAATCGACTCCCTCCATCTAGGAGAGTCCACGCTTCCATCTACATACTTATTCCCTTCTGCAAAGTGTTATAAGTCTTTCCCCAATTTCCTCTTTATTGTTGACTTCTTTCTGTCTTTGCTTCTTCTAAGTCTCTTCAGGATTGATTCTTATTTTGGCTTATTTTTAATAGCTTCCACATGATTTGTTTGATGTATTTCATCCTTTCATGTGTATTATATGACTTGTATAATGATAACAATCCTTATCTTGTTGTTCTTCCATAAGTATAGATCTTCTTGGAACATATTATCTTCTAAGAGATATATATATACAAGATATGTACAGAGACTATTGAAACAATATATGTACAAGAACTAAGAAGAGTATTGTTACCTTCAGAAGAAGAAGTCTCTTTCATCCTTCTTAGTCTTCTTTGTAGGTTCCTTTTCTTCGGCAACTGATGCTTCATGTTTCTCCTTCCTTTTATTTAGCTTGGGACAATGATTCTTGTAGTGACCATACTTTCGACAGTTGAAGCATTGTATTTCTGAAATATCTTTCTCTTGATTTGGCTTCCTCCTTGAACCAAGCTTCCTTTTGTTCCTAAAATTCTTGAATCTTTTTGTGAATGCTTGATCATCATACTTCTTTTGGGGTTTCTCTTTTTCACTGATCCTAGATTCTTCTTGAGCACAACAAGTCCAAAGTTCTTCAAATGTAGGATACTCTTTCCTTGTATTCATGCTTGCGGAAAATGCATCCCATGTCTTGGGAAGACCATTGAGTACTATGTTTACCAATTCCTTCTCTGAAATGATCTCTTCAATAGCTTGTAGTTGATATCTTAACTGGTATATCCTCACAAAGTATGATGTTATGCTATCATCATCATTCATCTTCATGTCACGGAGCTCATTCTTTAGACTCATTATTTGTCTAATGTTTCTGACTGAGAAGAGGTTTTTTAGGGCATCGTACATCTTCTTCAATGAGTCATGATGGGATATGTAGGGTATCAAGTGGTCTTTTATAGAGTCCACTATGATACTCATGGCATTGATGTCACCGTATTTGAACTTCTCCATAACTGCAATGTTCTGCGGTTCCTTCTCTTTTCCTTCTTTAAACTCTGGTTCCACGATCTTTCCTTTCACGATATACATCACTTTTTTATTGGCAAGGATGAGGTCAATCCTTGTCTTCCACACTTTGAAGTTCGAGGCTCCATAGAACTTGTTTTCTAACTTCATAGAGTAAGTCATGGATGCTTTGACTTGGTCAACCCTAGATTTGACCAAAAAACTCAAACTTGACATCTTGGATTGCTAAGAGTACCAGGAGATGTGCTAGGCTAGGGATCACTGATCTATCTAGAAATTAGGTCAATCCCTTCACTTAAGGTGCCTCAACAAGAGGATTAGGGTTTCTGCAACTGCACCTACTAGTAACCCTAGCGACAGTGCTTTAGTGATTTCTCCTACTAGAAAACCTAGCAGCAGTTCTTTAACGAGATTAATATCCTTATGGCTATGTTTCCTTCCAGCAATTAGACTGAATGAAGGAGGTGTGGGGCCATAACCTGTTATAATATAATGGATGTGCTCATTTTACCATTGACAATATCACTATTGTCACCCAACCATAGGCTGAAGCCACCCTCTGAGCACCTTAACCTTGACAGAGAATTACTCCAGAAGCAAACCCTAGGATAAATATCCAAACAAAGGGTAGTGCCCCTTTCTCCAAGGATAGCACACCAAACAATATTTGATCAGATATTCCAAAACCTAGACAAGAGATAGTCCAAGCCAAAACCAAAATATGCTAGCTGCAGTAGCTGCAACGACAATTGTCCTCCAAACTTGCGCACAAAACTGGGCAACTGCAGTGAGCACAAGTGAGATCTGCAGTTCTGAGAATGCCTGCCATAATGAAGACTAACCTCCTTTATTTATACTAACTCTGGCTAACTTCCTGGGTCGACTTCTCATTCTGGGTATCTGTCTGTTCAGTATATATTATTTCTTCTGGCCGACTTCTGCTCTTGGAGGATAATAACCTAATACAAATTATCCTCTTGAGCCAACATGTCTTCTAGGGTTATTAGCCAACTCATTAGGGTTTCTTCTTGCTTCCCGAAATATTCTATTCTCATCAGGTTTACACGTGGAGGTAAATACCTCCAACAGCTACCTTAATATCAACATAGAGTGGCCTGGAGTTGGGGAGGTTCTTGTGTAGGTTAAGAGACCCTAATCCCATAAAATATCACCTTTTATGAGTGGAAATCTTGCAAGATATGCAAGAATATTCCTTTCGATGAAGCTAGGGAGTTTTCTATGGTATCCAAGTAATTGTTTAACTCTTGAAGGTCTAGAAAGACCTTAGAGAACCTATTAAATTAGATAAGTCCCAAAGTCATAATGTTATCTAGTAGAAATCCCTACACTTGAGTTGGGAAATATCATAGCCTTGGATTTGGTTTGGTGACTAGATCTTACCCATACATTAATGGACAAGGTCGTTATAAGTCTTGAGTTGTGAAGTATAGGAGGAGTTAGATATTGAAGAAGTCCCAGAATCAACGATAGCCATTGATTGATATAATGGGCAGATCGGGTCATTTTTCGTAAAGATGATTTATTGAAATGACCAAGAGTTGGATCAAGGAGTTCTGATGATGATGGCGGCGACGATGATAAAGGAATGCTAATGATGACGAAGACTCGAGAAAGATCGAGAGTTGTTAATTGGTATAAATTAAAGATTAAGTCTTAGTGGTAGGATGAAGAAGGATCTACTCAATTGAGGAAAAATGGTGATGATGTCATGTTGACGAGTATGCTAGCTTGACAGATAGAATTTCAAAAGGTATGGCATGTGTCAACTATTGATGGTTCAATGGAATGAGAGTGGCCTCATTAGGTTTGGAGGTCTATGGGTATTCACTTTAAAACCTGATTGTCAGATCTCTACACTAATGGATCTCAACCATTCATCAGAGGATGTCGGGCGTAGGTCCTGAGTGTGTACAAGAGCATGTGCTGATTCCAATGAGATTCCAAGGTTGAATGATAGTCATTGATCAACAAATGTGAGATATGATATCTCAGTCATGGATTTGTTGTAGGACCCAGGAGTTATCCATAGTATGATTGGTGAGTGTACATTAGTTCCATGTAAGTTCAATGCATCAACGTGATTGGATCCATTGACTATCAGAATCTGAGAGTCATAGGATATGAGGAACGAACCTGCCAAATTGATCATCATCAGATCAAGATAGGTGGGGTGAATTATATCTCATGGGAAACAGTCCTAGATGATGACCAATTAAAGTGATATGATATCAAAACCCTTGAATGGTAAGCTCGATAGAAAGTGCCACATCAATCCCATGTTAGTTTCACTTCAAACTATGCAAGTGTCTGGGAGCCACGTTTATGCCACATGGTAGTGAGTTGGATTTGGTGAACAAGAGATAGAAAAATTTGGGAGGCCATAACTCTTGATCTAGAGATTATTTTTGAGTGTGTTTATAGTCATTGGCAATATCTTGGTTAACATAATCCATATATGAACTTTATTTTGGAAAGGAACTGAGTCCAAGAAAAAAAGTCTTAACATTCCACCAGCCTAAGAAAATGTTTTCTGAGAAATATTACCCTGTGGACATGTTAATCTCCCTTTAGCCAGGTTTTCTTTGGCTAAGACATAATAGGTCAAGTGGACACTAACATCCCTTTCTTCTTTCTATTCACACATGAAAATAAGAAGAGGGAAAATGAAATAAGAGTGCACGTTTTTCGAAGGTTCTCCTCACTGCTCCTTATTGCTCTAGTGTTGGATCGATTCCTAGCTCAATCACGATCTCCCTGCACTTATCTAGAATCATCTTATTCTTCTAATACTTTCACAAAGTTATATGAAAGAAAAACTAACTAAATGAAACAAGCATAAATATTCACGTGTAAAGTAAAGGAGACATAAGTATGGGAAAAGGCCAAGCTTATATTCAGGAGAAAAAATGGACAACACTTACAATCACCTGATGTTGAGAAAGATTACTGCAATTCTCCTTCTATCCAACCCCTTGTGTGCATTTCCAGAATGCTACTGAACTATGTCAGAAAGGTCATAAGAATAGAGGTTTTATACTCTCCAGAACTCCCCCCTTTACCCTTGAGTGGGCTCCTTATATAGAAAATGAAGGCTCAACCACCATAGACTATTTTAGGAGTATGGTTGAGGATATGGCTCAATTAATTAGTATAGTTATCCTAGGATAAAGTATATAGAAAGGACACGAATCCCTTTGACCCAAACAAACTCCAACCTCGCAAATATTCCCTCCAAAAAATGTGGAATTGGTTGTAACCAAACTAATGCTCCCTAAAGGATTATCACATAGAATCACTAATGCTCCCCCATAGTTAAGAAGGGAGTGTCACCAAGGGAATGAAACTCCCTATGTATGGGTAGGGGGGCATCAGTCATAAAAAATGGTAAAAAAATCAAGATAAAAAGTAGCTTTTCCACCTTAAAATGATGAGTTTTCTTCACCAATATTTTTAGGGAACATAACCAACACTTCCTCATGATGATAGATTGTATTTAGACCTCCATATGATGGGTTTTCTTCCCCAATTTGCCTAGGAAACATGACTAACACTTCCACATCATGATAGAGTTGCGGCATTCAATTACGACACTTAGTATAATATAAGTTCCACACTTAGGAATGTTGCAAATCGACACCTACATAAGTGATACATAAGTGTGAAACTTAGTAGAATACGATACATAAGTGTGCCACTTAGTAGTGTGGAAATTTGGTGTGTAAAAAAATGGTTAGGGGTTCGGGTTTGTTACAGAGTGGTATCAGAGAAAAGTTCAAACTCTAGGCTTGAATGGGTCACCAAGACCACCTAAAACTATTCTAGAGAGATTTTTGTGTTGCCTAGCTTGCATTTTTTTAAATTGATAATGTAAATTGCTAATTATGGTTGTTGTTTCAGCACGTAGGATGCACTGAAAGACAATAATACATGAATGGTACAATGCAGCATGGATGAAACCTCACAAATCAGAGATGAGGAGTCTAATGGATAGAGGGACAGAGAAACCCCTCCATATTTTATGGTCACTATTAGAATATTGAAGGAAAACAATGAAAGGCTCATGATGTCACATGTCGAATAGGTATAATTGAATGCAGTACTACTGCATAGCTTGTCGGAGATTCAAAAAAGTTGTAGCAGGGTCCTAGTAATGCATAGTTGCGACAGTTGGAGAGGCTAAAAGCCCCTTCATATTCCCAAAGGCATGGAATAATCCATATTAATGTGGGAATAATTTCTTCTAGGAATAGGCATTGGGATGCCAAGAAAGGAATATCAGGTGGAAGTGTTTCCACATATTCATACAATGGGAAGACCACTTCAGTGGATATATCCAGTACTGGCACAAAGTCAAGTGTCCCTAAGAAGAAAAAGAGGAGGCATTCTCAGATTTCTCTGACTGAAGAGTTCAAAAAGGCTAAGCCACCTACCTTTGGTGGATAAATTAAGAAGGAAGAAGAAGCTTAGGTCTGATTGTTGAGTTTGAAGAAGTATTTTTGGGCGCACAATTATTCTGAGAATACCAAGGAAATTAGGATTGTCATCTTCAACCTGAATGGAGGAGATTCCATATAGTGGGAAGACCTCAAGGAAATCAAGGGACTAAAGGAAAAAAAATTGACCTGGAAACAGTTTGAGAAATAGTTTAGAAAGTCTTACCTGTCGGAAAAGTGCTATGATGACAAAATTAAGGAATTCCATGAGCATAATTTGGGACAAATTACCATAGATGCATATGCCAAGAGTTTTATGGAGTTGTTGTGGTATGTTATTTACCTCAAGGATGAGAAAGTGAGAGTGCAACATTTTATCAGAGGATTTCCACAGTATTACCAAGACATGATTGAGTTTGATAAACCCAAGACATTGGAGGACATTATTTGGAAGGCCAAGTGTTGCTATGACCAATCTAAACATAAGAAATAACCTTAAAATTATTGGAAGAGGAAGGACAAGAGTGGATTACACAAGAAGGGATTCAAGTCATTTCCAGCTAAGAATTCAAGGAAAGGTGCACAATTGGGTCAAACAAGCAAAAGTGTGCATCAACAAAATTTTCCATCTTAGATTGGAAATAGGCTAGAAGAGAAAGAAAGAGAAAGAGTAGAGGAACCAAAGAAAGGGCCTATACAATGTTGGGGTTGTGGAGAATAAAACCTGCTGAAGTATTGTCCCAACAAACATCATGATAGCAAGGAGGTGTATCATGTACAAGAAGTATCTACAATCAATGATGTGTCCAAGATTGTGCCAGGATATATGCAGCTATGGAAAATCGACAAGCAGACCACCAAACTTCTGTGGTGAAATTGGAAGGTATTATCATCAAGCAACCTATCTCTATTTTAATTGAACTGGGATTTAACCTTAGTTATATTTTACCTTGAGTTGTTGAGGCATGTTCATTACAGAGAAAGAAACATGCAAGAGCATGGTTGGTTCAGTTGGAGATTCGAACAAAGAGGAAAGTGGTTGAGGTGATTGAAGCTTTTCCAATCAAAATGAATGGAATACATAATCAAGAAGCCTCGAATATCCTACCCCTAGGATCGTATGATGTGTTTTTAGGTATGGAATAGCTAGCTACCTATAAGGAAAAAAAAAATTATGAGAAGGTTTTGGAATGCAAGAATAATGAGGGAAATGTGAGAATTATGTGAGGCATTCAAAAACCATTTTGTGAGACAAATGTCAATGTTGCATCTTAAGAATTTCAGTGGAAAATGATTCCCCTTGTATGCTATACAAGTGCTTAACTTAGTAGAAATCAAGGAGCTTAAGGATGAATATCACCTTGTGTTATGGGAATTCAGAGATGTGTTTATAGAGGAAGTGTTTGGACTACCTCCGAAAAGATATCTTGAATTCTGAATAGATCTTGTGCCTGGAGAAGTACCAACATAAAAATTTCCTTATAGGATGAGCACACCAGAATTGATAGAGTTGAAGGAAATGTTGGATAAGGGTTACATCAGGCCGAGTGTGTCCCCATGGGGAGCACCAACCCTTCTTGTAAATAAGAAATATATTACCTTGAAACTATTCATTGATTATAGGAAACTGAACAAGATGACCATTAAGAAAAGTATCCTTTGCCCAGGATAGATGACCTCTTTAACTAGCTTAGAGGAGCTGCAATTTTCTCAAAAATTTATTTGAGGTCAGGATACACTAAGTCAGAATCAAGGATGAGGATATACACAAGAAAAACTTTAGAACAAGGTATTGGCACTATGATTTTGTTGTGGTTACATTTGGTCTTACAAATGCACCCACTACATTCATTTTTTTAATGAATAACTTTCAAAGAAAATATCTAGACAAGTTTGTCTTGGTGTTTGTGGATGACATTTTGGTGTATTCCAAGAGTATATAAGAGCATGAAGAGCATCTTAGGATGGTATTATAGGTGCTGAGAAAACACCCAGATGTATGCTAAGTTTAGAAAATGTGATTTCTTTCAAAAGGAAAACCAGTATCTAGGCCACATAATTTTAACATAAGGAGTGGCAATGGATCTAGAAAAGATCAAGGTGATCATGGATTGGCCTACCACTAGAAATTTAACAAAAGTAAGATCCTTCATGGGGTTGGTTGGATATTACAGAATATTGATTAAGGGATTTTCCAAGATCTATAATCCCATTACTTCATTGCAAAGTAAAGGGAAGAAATTTGTATGGTCACTAGAATGTGAAGATAACTTCTATAACGTAAATTATCTCCTGACCAATGCCCCTATTTTTAAAATTACAGACCCTGAAAAATATTTATTTGTTTGTATTGATGCTTGCAAAGGAGGACTCAGTGGAGTTCTTATGCAAGAAGTGGAAGTGATTTGTTATGAATCATGAAAAATGAATGAACATGAGAAGATGTATGTTACCCATGATCTAGAGATTGCAACAATTATACATGCATCAAAGATGTGGAGACATTAATTGCTCATGAGAAGGATTGTCCTAATGAAAAACCACTGTGATCTGAAGTATCTATTTAGACAACCAAGGTTGAATGTCAGACATGCCATATGGATGGTTTTGATCAGTGAGTTTAATTTTGAAATAAAACACATAAAAGGAAAGGATAACAGAGTAGAATATGCACTCAGTCGAAGGGTACAGATTGTACACTTAGCAACACCAAGTGTAGGAGAGTCTGATATCACGCAGAGGATTAAAACCCTCTTGTAGGGAGATGATTTCTTCAATCAAGTGACAGAAGGGTTACAACAAGAACTTGGGTAAAGGAAGTAAGATGGATATCAACTTACAACTAATGAGTTTCTATTGTACAAAAACATGCTCTATGTACCTAACTCAACATACTTAAGGAAACTGAGTATGGATGAGTTCCATAGGATACTTTATATAGGTCATCCTGGTTACCAGAAAATAGTGACAATAGTAAGACAATTGTACTATTGGAAAAGGATGAAGCAAGACATTTACGAATAGATTGCTAAATTTTTAGAGTTCCAATAGGTGAAGGTCGAGCATAATCATCTTGCTAGGATATTACATCCTTTGAAAATTATAGAGTGGAAGTGTGAGACTATTTCCATGGATTTCATCATTGGCTCACCAAGAACAGTCGAATGACATAATGAAATCATGTTTGTAATAGATAGGTTGAGCAAGGAAGCTCACATCATCCCTATAAAATATACTTTAAGGCCATAGATGTCGCTAATGTCTTCATGAAGGAAACTTTCAGATTGCATAGTCTACCCAAGACCATAATCTCGAAGAGAGATGCTAAGTTCACCTCAAGCTTTTGGAAAATATTATCTACAGGCTTGGGAATGTAGTTGGCATTTAGCATGGCCTACCATCCTCAAATAGATGGTCAGACTGAAAGAGTGAACACGGTGCTATAGGACATGTTGAGAATTCATGTTATGCATTGGTCCAAGCAGTGGGAAGAGTACCTACCCTTGGTAGAGTTTTCCTACAACAGTTGTTATCAAGAGTCAATGAAAAATGAGTCCTTTTGAGGTTCTATATGGCATAAAATGTAGAGTTCCAATCAATTGAGACAATCCAATGGATAAAATCACACTTGGAACAAAATTGTTGAAGGAAATGGACCAAACAATTATTAAGATAAGGAAGAATTTGAAGGTAGCTCAAGATAGACAAAAGAGTTATGAAAAAAAAAAAAACTCATAAATAGTTCACAGTGGGAGAGCATGTGTGTCTCCGAGTAAAACCCAAGAGAATTTCCTTGAGGATGGGAATGTGTGATTGGTTGGAACCCCACTATTGTGGACCATTTGAAGTCTTGGAAAGAGTGGGGTCAATGGCATATAAACTTGAATTACCACCTACTGTTGGAGTCCACAATGTATTCCATGTATACTTGTTAAAGAACTACTTACATGAATATAATAATATAATTAAATGGTCTATGATATAGGTGGAACCAAAGGGAGAATTACATCCCAAACCTCAATGCATCCTAGACAGAAGAGAAAGAATGCTTTGAAACCCAGCCATCGTGTAGGTCATGGTGAAATGGGAGAATTTTGGAGCAGATGAGGTTATATGGGAACTGGAAGATGCCATCAGATTGGCATACCCATTTTTTTTTCTGTATAATTGTACATATATGGTGTTTTAAACACCAAAGATGATGTTTCTTTAAGGGGGAGGGGAATATAACACCATGTTTTCCCCCATGATTTCAATTATGATAAGACTTGATAGAATTTGTTTATGAATCTTGTAATCCTTCTTTTGATTAATGAAAATACCGCAGTGCTGATTGAGAGGGAACAACTGTGAAAGTACTAGCCATGATATAATAGGAGGAATTAATAAAGTGGTTTGGTTAGGTGGAGATGAGATGTTTTTGTGAAGAAAATATGAATCTTACTTAGTAGGCTAGCTTATGCTTACAAGACATAAAATGACAGCTACCAATGTACCCTGATCTATATGGAACCACATGACCATTTAAGGAGGCTAGATTTATGGTTGAAGCAGTTAATAATTGTCAACAATTTTTGTCTCTTGAAGAAGGAAAGGGGTCAACTAAAATGACCTGACATAGAGGACACCATGGATTTCCCCTTTAGGATTCGATTGTGAGCAGTAGGTCACATCTACAGGAATCCATGGGAATCATGAGGGATTGGTGGAATAAGAGGCCAAAGGTGGAAAAAACCACAGAGTAGAGAACATGCACGAGGGCACACATGCATAGAGGGAGACAAAGAGAAAAAAGGAGAATGACATAGATCACCAAGAATGGTATGCAAAGTATAAAAAAATCAGATAAAAATAAGTAAGAAGTAGCTCACAGACTAAGGGCACAAAAAACAGAAGTGTTCTTTAGTGCAAAGTTGAAGATGAGAAGAAATTGGAGAGCTTTCCTTGAAGAAAATAGGAATCTTGTCCTATATATTGATAATCACCCTGAAAAATAGAAGACCTGGATATAGAATGAAGCTATAGAGGGATACAACTTGGTACTTAATGGATAAAAACCCACACTGGGAAGGGGAGGTTTCCGAGGGAATGTATAGTAGATAAGGGACTACCTTGTGTAGAGGAAATCTAGTTGATAAACTACCTGATAAACCTGTGGAATCCCTGAGCTTAGTGGGAAGGGAGGAATTTTGTTGCTATCAGCGGAGGAAGGAGGGTAGCCTTCTTAGATCATCTATAGTTTGGAAACCAGCTGAATCATTCTCTTGTGGTATCATGGCTTGGTCTGGGGGTGGCATGTTGTGGGAAGGCACTCTAATGTATGGACTAAGGTTGGGAGGAAAGACATCTTCTCTTAGTCAGTTGGTGGTGGATATTTCCTTGATTAGATAAGTGTTTAAATTTATTTGTTTAATTGTGTATGAATGTTGTAATTCTATGTTTTTCTTATTTACATGGGAAATGTGAATGATTGTATTTGATAGTTGAATTTCTAAGTAGAATGGGATATGCATGTATGTTTTCACTGATAGAGTAATGGCTCGAGAAGAATTGGCCATCGATATGTATGAAGGAGAGATTAAGTCTCAGTCGTAGGATGAAGAAGGATCCTCTCAATTGAGGAAAAAGGGTGATGACCTCATGCTAGTGAATATTCCATATTGGAAGCTAGTGTGTCATGAGGGATGACATGTGTCAACTATTGATGGGTGAAGGGAATGAGAGTGTCCCCATTAGGTGTGGAGGCCTTTGGGTCTTCACTTTAAACCCTAATCATCAAATATCTATGTTGATGGATCTCAACCATTCGTTAGAGGATTTCGGCCACAGGTATTGAGAGTAGACATGAGAATGCGTTGATGACAATGAGATTCCAATGTTGACTAACATTCGTTGATCAACACATGGGTGATATGATATATCAGTTGTGAATTCACTATAGGACCCACTAGTTCTCTATAGTAATGATTGGTGAGTGGACATTAGTCATCATGTAAGTTCAGGGCACCGACATGATTGGATTCATTGACTATCAAGATCCAAGAGTTGTCAGATCTGAGGAACAAACCCACCAAAGTGATCATCGTCAGAGAAAGATAGTTGGGGTGAATGATATCTCGTGGAAGATAGAATGTTATAGCAAGATTTTCCTCACCCATGCAACCTTCTCAAAAGGCCTTTTCCATTTCCCTATGCAGACTTGAAGTCCCTTTTGTACTTCCCAGAGCTAAAAAATTGTATTTTTTCACATATACGCGCCTTAACAATATTACAACATGCGTATATGCAGGTTGCACCAGTACAACCTGTGTACATTGATTTTTGTGCCCAAAATTAAAAAATGGTGTCAGGTTTCCATGTCACATCACAAGATCCATGATCCTTGACCTTCCATATACTAGAAACGTTTTGACTCGTCCCTTCAGTTCCATTTGAAGGCTATAAATGGGCCATATCTGAGCTATGGAAAGGGAGAAAGAATTCAAATTTGAGAGAAAAGTTACTCTAGAGAAATTATTCACTTCATATTGTGTTTGCATCCCATTTTGCTTTTAAGTATGAACACATTGTTCATCCCCCAAGCTCTTCCCTAATTGTTGAAGAACCTCATTGTCTCCCTTATATGAGCTTGCATTTGGTTGAGGATTGAAGTGGTGGAGGCCTAGCTAGAAGGGACTTAGTTTCTCAGTTCCAAGATGTGCCGACACAAAAAAAAAAATTCATACACTTATGTTGATTACATTTTAATAGAAATACTCTTTTTTCATCCAATTAATGTCTTGCAAATATATGAATTATTATTGCATGGGCATATTGTTTTTTAATATTGATGGATTATGCTATTTGATGTGCTAACTTTATATATTATCACCATATGGTTGTGTATCTTGGTTGTTGAGGACAAGTTGCAGGTGTATTGCTTTGGGTCTCGTGCTCAAAGATGGTCTTCATCGAACATATGGACGAGGTAGGATTTTATCTTGTCTTGTTGGAATTTCAATTATATAGCATACTTGGGATTAGAGTCAATTTCTGCAGTCTTTTCCATCTGTTGTGGTTTACCCCATGCCATAGAGTGATTTTCCTCGTAACATAGACCCCGACGACGAAGAAGGAAAGTGTTATGAGATTGGAACCCTTGAATGGTGAGCTAGGTGGAAAGTGGCACATTGGTCCCACATTAGTTCCATGTTAGATTGCACAAGTGTCCAGGAGCCACTTGGATGCCATGTGGCAGTGAGTTGGATTTGGTGAATGAGAGCCAATAAAATTTAGGGGGCTGTAACTCTTGATCCAGAGCTCAGGTTTGAGCATGGTTATAGTTTTTGGAAAGATCTCGGTTACGATAATCCATTTATGAACTTTATGTTAGAAAGGAATTGATTCCAAGAAGAAAAGTCTTAACATCCCACCAACCTAAGAAAAGGGTTAGGGGGCCAAGTGTGTTACATCACTTGTATTGTAAACATATAATCACCATGAGTTGTTATCATAAAAAATTTCAATTAGAGATTTTGAATCTATTTTATATAGAAACTATGTTTCAAAACTATGAGATCATTTTCACAATTCTTGGCCTTTGCATGTGGTAGTAACTAGTATTCATTGTGGGCTTACAATAATTTCCTTATCCAAGACAATTCTACTTGCAATCTATTATTTAAAAAGAACATTTCATTCAACCAAACAAAACATGAGTACTCATGCATACAATCCTTTCATTTCTATATTCACAGTAGCACATGAAATGATCACATTATTATATCATTACAAATAATTCAATAGTATTTAACTAATAACATATCAACTCGAATAAATTTTGGAAGAGAGAAGACAAGAGAGAACGGCTTCCTGGAAAGGGTTTGAAGAGGCTGAGAGTGCAGGTGTGAATCTTGTAGAGGTTCGCAGGCCTCTCCATTGGTAGGGTGCGAACCTCTATCACTCACCCTTCACGCGTCCTCGGAAGAAACTTTTCCCGTAGGCTGCTTTCCTACAGGGAGTGAACTCATCCAGATTCTGTCAAGAGTCATTATGAGGCTGTTGATCGCTGGAGGAGCTCTCTATGGAGGCGGATCGTGGCTGCTGATCGCTGGAGGAGCTCGCTGTGGAGGCAGATCGCTTGCCGGAGTGTGGATCACTCGCTGGTGAAGAGGACCGTTGACTGTAGAACGTGGAGTGAGCGTGGAGTGGGTTGAACAGTGGAATCACTGCATGCAATCATTGCATGCATGCTCTATCGTTCCATTTATGTGTGGCTCTGGCAAAGGGTCTGCTGGGAGAGGCCGAGTTCTCCTCTGAAGGGCGAGTGGGAAAATCGTGTCAGGTCTGCAGCCAACTTTCTTCAGCAAGAAGACGAGTTATGTGAAAGGATAAGTCTGTAAGGTCAACGCTGTCATGGAGGCCCAAGACTCACCCCTCGGGTCCTCGCATGCTCTGCCCCCAGATGCTGAAGCTACCTTCTCCTTCCTGCTAGCTTCGTTGCCCAAAAAGAAAAAACCCGAAGTCACTAAGTTCGTCAAAAAGCTCAATGATGTTCCCGAGGTAAACCTCCCTCCTGAGGGTCTAATCCAGGTCGCCTTGTCCCTGGCAGATCGAGCTCTGGTGGGTCAATTCACAGGGCCTTTGGCCCTCACCAAAATCGGCAGAAAAATGGGTCGTTAAGAATTGGATGCCGCTGATCAAGAGCAAAGTCACCTCATATTTTATGGGTAGAGGCTACTTCCTGTTCGAGTTCAACACAAAGGAGGACAAAGACTTGATCTTCAGGAATGGGCCCTATTTCATGGGACCTCAGGGCCTCTACCTCAACAAATGGACCCCTGACTTCGACCCGGCCGTGGATGTCCCAACGACAGTTCCTATCTAGGTTCGGATCCCTAATATTCATGTGCACTACTGGAACTGGGATTCCCTCAAGCACATTGGAGATGCCTTGGGAAAGTTCATTGATCGAGCAAACAACAATGATCAGTATGATTGCGCCCGAATCTATGTCGAGGTGGACTTAGAGGTGGGACTTCCAGAGGCCATCAAAATAAAGGTTGGCAATTGGACGCATGTGCAAGTGCTAGACTACGAGCAGCTCCCTTTCAAATTCCGTAAATGTCATGTCTATGGCCATTTTTCAAGAGGGTGCCCGAACAAAGGGGAAGCAGAGAAAGGAAAGGAAGATGGTTGGAACCAAGTCAAGAGGTCAAAGACAACTCACAAGAAGACTGGGGCTCAAGGCTCTCAGCCTGCCTCCACCCAGAATGATCCTCCTCCAAAA
>ML788877.1:459870-470688 GCA_009831015.1 Picea engelmannii | reverse complement strand
TAATAATACTTTTAAAAGAATGATTAAATAAATAAATATAGAAAAAATAAAATAATCAAATTAATAAAATAAAACTAAAATAAAATAAAATAAAAATAAATAAATTATTAACTAGGTGAGGGCACGCATGAAATCCACGTGCCCCCCCCAGGGCTCTTATCCCTCCAAAACCCTACACCTAACTCTCCATTCCCAAACCCTATACGCATTCTTTCACTCTGCGAATGTGGTCGGCCTCTCTCACTCTGCAGTTGTGGCAGAGTTAGGGTAATGGCTTGCAGTTCCTCCCTTGACATCTTAGCGTTTGGCACTGGGCTTTGTGTTATATGGCAGGTGCTTGGCTGTTGCAAGAACCGTTTTAGAGGTTGTCATTGTGCTAAGAGTCAATGTTGAAGCCGACAGTGCCCCTGCTTTGCTGCTGGGCGTGAATGCGACCCAGATGTGTGTAGGAACTATTGGGTTGGTTGCGGGGATGGAACTCTGGGTGTTCCACCACAAAGAGAGATAATGAATGCAGAAACATTAAGCTCTTGGTTTTACATTAAAGGTAATTTCTTTGTAATTTTTTTTCTTATGTATTTGGTCTTCAACGCTAGCTCTTGGTGCGCTGTGTTTTTTTTTGTTTGTTTAAAAAAATAAAAAAAATGTTTTTTGTTTGTGCAAGCGCAACTCCTCGGCCGTGGCTGGGCGCTGAGTTCGGGATATGTTTTAAATGTCGGACGTGTGGTGCAATAAATAGGCCCGTGGGCTCCTCTCCCGGTCGTGGCATAACGCTTGGTGTATTCTCATTCTCTGTAGGAGATATGACAGGTGGTGCTCTTAGACACGCACCTTGTGGGATCCTTCCTTGTAACTTGCGCTTGGCTTGTGTGTTTTTTTTTGTTTTGGTTTGTTAATAAAAAAAAAAAATTGCAGTGCGCGCACATTATTGAAACGCGTCCAGCACAGTATAGACTCTTCCTCGACAGAATCAGCATAGACAAAGTAGTCCCTGAGATTCATTTCAACAGGACGTACAACAAATTTCACATCTCCTGCAACCTCACACAAATAGCCTCTGTCCCACTTCTTCATTGCAGGCCGGTTGACCAATGCATCATTGCTCAGAAGCACTGGCTTGTTGGATTCCTCATAACAAGCTATGAAGTCCTCGAGGGACAGATTATTTTTGCAATCTACATTATCCACCTAAAGCCATTCTCGTTTCATATCTAAACTAGCACACAACCAACTTCGGAATAGGTAATCCAAATAGAAATTACTGACCTTCAGCGGCACCTGAGGGAGGACATGCATGGGCCAATGTGCAGAAATGTATGTGGATTTCTAGAAGCCATTGAAGGAGAATATGTCGTTGAGCTGAAGGAGGACCAGAGCCCTCCAGAGGGAATCTTGATTGCTGAAAATGTAAAGGGCCATGCTCGCGGCCTCCAGACGGCCCAAATCTTTGGCATCTAGCAAACCCAAAATCTCCAAAATGGTTTCGTCTATGAAGAGCGTGAGGGTGCCCAGACCCACATCTCTAACATTGACTGCAGCTGAGTCGAACAGAAGATTGCCGAGAGGTTGCACTCCATAATTGTTGCTATTGTTTTTCTGTTTGATCCCCACCTCAAAGCACATCTGCACATGTTGTTTCGTTGGAGGCCTGTCGTGGAGTACCTTTGACAAGACCTGGAATATGCTGCATGGTTTGTTGCATGGTAGTGCACGTTCCTTTAGTCCTTTGATGGATCCCTCTACGTGATTGGCACTTTGTGTGGGCGTTGTTGATGCTTAGGCTCGGGTTGTGTAATCGTTGAGGAAGTTGGGTGCAATAACCAAAACCCTACTTTTTTTTTTTTTTTTCATATATATGAGTTATACCTGTTGTTCAAACTAGTCGTCGCTCGTAAGCTCCACCCTTGTAATCTATGTTGATTTATATGCTCCGGGATTGGTGTTTAAAGCCCAATATACCAAAAAATTATATATATATATATATATTTTATTGAAAAAAAAAATTATTTATTTATTTTTCTGTTTCTGTTGCTAATTTTATATTTTGTAACTGAAATCCTTACAGTAAAACAACACACTCCAGTTTATTTGTACTCCAGCTATCCATTCCCATACACATATTTATACACTATGCAGTCCAGTTTATTTGTTTTTCCATCTATATGCATGTATGCATAAATATAAGTAAGTCGAGATGGCTGCTGCATATTAAAGAGCGAACTTCCTTTGTATGAGGTTGCATGTTTGACGCGTAGCTAATCCACCAAAATCTCCTGGGACTTGTAACCTACCTATCATCCCTTTGACATTCATGCCATAAGGGTTGTGCGGACCACAACGGAAATGGAAATATGGTGGATGGCTCAGCAATCTTCAGCCTCACTAGTGTACGGATGCTCCAATGTCTCGCTAAATAATTGTTGAGAAAATTGAATGCAAATGGTACTTTCTAGTTTTTTTTTTTAGTAACATTTTTAACATGAAATTTGATGCCCCATACAACAACTATCAGCAGTCAATAAATTATTTTTAAGATGAGAAAAATGCTTGTTATTTGGTTGTGCAGGTCTGTTGTGCAAATATCTAGTACAGCCACCACATATGTGGTGGCTTTCCAATCTGGTACATGTTTCTCTGTTTAGGTAAGATGGACGCATCTATGACATGTATGTGCCATTAATTTTTTTTTGACAACTATTGATTTCTGTTTGGGTATACAAGAAGCAGAATTTAAACTCTAGTATTCAGTACCAAAGAGTCCTATAAACTTGTTCTTGTACACAATTTCATTCATACTCATGGAACAATTTAACAAACTGATGTTGTTGGGATCATAGCAGTGCATCCAGAAGCTCTACTGGCAATTATAAGACCTCTGCTTCCTTTACATTTTCAATATGTATGTCATTTATATATATTTCTTTTTGTGTTAAAAATTTATGTGCTTGGCTTGCAGGTTAAGTGGAGCTTAGGTAGAGCTGGAGCTTGGCCCTTAAGGCTCCAGATTGTGAACGAGGCTTTGATACCATGTGTAATAACCGTATCAATTTAACATCAATTAATTCCATAAACTGAAACAGTAACTTCTACTTGATTGCAGAAAACTCAGTAATTTCTTATAAATTTAGCACATACGCATGTTAAATTTATCAACAAATAATAATTTCATAACAAAATAATTTTTTTTTACCTCTTCCTGATGCTAATTCCTCTATCGACCCGATTGTCCATCCCGTTATTTTGTTGTTGCCTAATGCGCTGACCAACATTGCCTAAACCTTGTTTCCTCCCTGCCAACTAGGACAACTTCCTAGCTCCAGGATACCATATTGATATCCTGGCCCCCGTGCCCAAAACCCCCAGCAAACCGGTGCCCCCTGTACTGATCCTTCCCGACTGTAGAACTAAAAAAAAACTCCCCCCTCCAAAAATCCAAGAGAACCCTCTCCCAAAACAAGTAGAATGATAATCCCCCTTCTTTCGTAAACCTCCTCCCCTCATATCCCTCCTTCACTGCCCTTTCTCCTCATTTATTTCCTTATCTACACATTCATTATCTTATCTACATAGTTAATGCTTCTTATCCGATTATTAATGTTTTATCCAATTATTAATGCTCCTTATCCCCTTTGTATACGTAATCCTTTAATTTAAACAATTAAATTTATTAACCCTTTTAAATTTAATACCCAAGTCATTGAATGTAATAGGTAATTAATTAATCAAAATTATATCAATTAATTAATTAATAAATATTTAATTAATATCATTATACCAATCTTTGTTTAGTTAATAACATGTTAGAAAAATTAATTACCTAATAAATTTTTACTTAATAATCCCTAAACATATATTCAACTAGGGTTGTTACACGTACTTAGAAATTTGGAAAAGTTTATGTGATGGTGCGTCGATGTTCATTGCATTCACCAGTGCATGTAGTGAATGTATATGCACCGTTATTTTTCTAATTTCTAAATAATCATTTATGTGCATTAAGATTTTAATTTTTTTTTTGGTTTAAGTGGTCTGTAGGATAAATGTAATGCACCGGGGCGTATGTGTTGTAGTGTAGCTCCCCGATGTGGCATTGTTTTCCAACGTACCACATAACATAGTAGAAAGTATTTTGTTCGGTTCATTACTTTACAATGACGCACCGTGGAAGGTTCTCACAATATATATGCACTGTCGACGGTGCATGAATATTTTTTGGGCACACCAGTAATGAAATTAACTTATTTTTTGAAGGAAGTTATTTTTTTGTATTTATAGATAAATTTACCATTCAATAGATTTTTTTTATGTTTTATGTATGACTGAGGATGATGTATTTCATATGTTAATCATGGATAGATGTGAGCATAGAGAGAAAAAACAGTAGCAGGAGGAGAGGTTCAACCTGTACAATGTTGTATGGGAATGGGAGGCGAGGGAGAGGGAAAGAGATTTGTATGCTCACCCTATTACTGCAACGACTCATGTTCTCTTGAGGAATGCAGTCCTCCTTATGTTCTATGAGGAGGATACATTTTTTAAGGGGCACTCGGGGTTGTTGGTGCATCTGATCCATCAATGGGATGTCCATCGATAGGTTTTTTGTGTGCGTTCGGATGAGTGGCACCATCTGACTGAGGAGGATATTTACTTTATCACTGGCCTATCCAGGAGAGGGGACGGTTTTCGATAGTTCCCAAATGTACTAGTAGGTGTTTTAGGTGAGAGTCAGCTCATGTACTCTTAGAGATATATTGGGGTTGATGTACTATCCCCAGTTGATTTTTAGGTGTATAATGGATAGATGAAAAACACCTCTTTCAGTGTAGAGGAGGTTGGGTTCCTCTCACTGTTAGTCACTACCATAGCCCAATTTATCAGTGATGGGAAACACATTAGCTACCCTCTTTTGTATTATGTTGATTTTGTTGGCAAATGTTTAACAGGCAGCGTAAGCTTGTCATTGATGGCAAGTACAACAGTAATGATGGCTTGAGTATAGCAGCGATGATCAATAGGAAAAGAGAAGATAAGTCCAGGAAGATCGAATGATCGAAGGCAACGCAACATTGACAAGATGATCGAAGGCTCGAGAAGCATTTTTGATCGTTGTATCCCATCCAAAATTCTCGACAGCATGAGGGCCATCAGATCTGAATAAAAACAAGAAGAGGGTGCTAAAGAGGAGAATAGATCTCAGGCATCAAATCTGAGCGCAGGGTCCGACCACCGTTGGATCGAGGAAAACCTGCATGATCTTTAAAAGTGCAAGGAGTAGAGGGCTCACAAATCCCAGAAGCAGGAGGACCGTCCATATCAGGGGGTTATCTAGACCTTTGATCAGAGTTTCGAGGATCGCATGTTGGAAATGTCAAAGAAACAATGCAACAGAAATCCTGATTTCTCGATATGAAAAATCCCGACGCAATCTGAGCTGTCAAATCAAGATCACATCTGAACCATTGATCGGAGTTTCAAGCATCGCGTGTTGGAAATGTCAAAGAAACAATGCAACAGAAATCTTGATTTCTCGACATGAAAAATCCCGACGCAATCTGACCCGTCAAATCAGGATCACATCTGAACCATCGACTCGACTCACGTCAGTAGACCACGTCAGCTAGGAACACGTGTCACAACCAAGTAATGATAAGTTTCAGACTAATTCAACATTTCATGTACATGTAAGTCACGAATCAGAGTGACATGTGGCAGTATTCAACACGTGTAAATCCACGTGTGACGTCAGCAGATGGACACCTTGTCGGAGTTTCGAGGATCAAATGTTGAAGTTGTCAAAGAACATTGACATCAGGAATCCCGATATCACGATATGTGAAATCACGATGTAATTTGAGCTGTCAGATCAAGCTTTGATCTGGACCGTTGATTCTAGTCAATGGAGAGGCATCATGGATCAAGAGTTGGACATGACAAAGATTATTGACATCAGGAACCCTGATATCACGATATGCAAAATCATGATGTAATCTAAGCCATCAGATCAAGCATTGATCTGGACCATTGATTCCAATCAATGGAGAGGCATCAGGGATCGAGAGTTGGACATGACAAAGATTATTGACATCAGGAACCTCGATTTTGCGATATGCGAATTCACGATTTAATCACAGCCGTTAAGATAAGAAGTGACCTGGACTGTTGATCTGATTTCTTTATGGAGTATCGGGGATCGGAACTTTGAAGTGACAAAAACACTGGAACTCAAGGATGCCGAAATCGCAATATGTGAAGTCACGATTTAATCACAGTCATTGAATAGAGATCAGATATGGACCGTTGACATAACTCCATATCGGAGTTTCGCGGATCGCGACATCAAGAGGAATAGAAAACAAGGCAATAAGAATGTCGAAATCGTGATATGTGATATGGCGATTCAATCACAGTCGTTAAATCAAGCCTGGACCTGGACCGTTGATGTAACTCCATATCGGAGTTTTGAGGATCGCGACTTGGAGAGGCAAGAACACAATGCAACAGGAATGCCGAAATGTCGAAACCCAATTTGAAGGAAAGATTAATAAAGCTCATCCAATGGCGTAGATTAACCTGAAGGAGATCTGAGGGATACTGTTGCACGACACAGTGAAACTGCTAGAAACCATTGATGGTTTCTACTAGAGGATGCGAAGACACTTCGGGATGACTGATAGAGGAGGTGAAGAGTCTCTGAGAGGAATGAAGATGTTCGTGGAGGCGATTGACAGCTAATGAGCATTGATGCCTGTAACTGAAATAGAGAAGGTGAGTTCGACTGTCACAGAGAAGACAAAGAGTCTCAAACTGCTAGAGAGGCTGAGGAATCTCAGTATAACATACAGTGATGCTAGACATGCGGAGTGAACCACCAGAGAAGCTGAAGAGTAACAATGATGATCAGACAGAGCACTCGAGAGGTGGAGGATAATGGCGCGGAGTCAGCATGTAGAAGCATTGCGAACATTGCATGCACAATGTGCACAAAAGCTATAAATACACGGTACAGAGAAGAGATTGGGGGGCTGTTGTTGTTTGAGGTTGTTGTGGTTGTTGTTGGTGAAGGTGATTCATGTGTGAAGAAGGAGGAGAGTGCAGCAGTTGAAGAGAACAGAAGAGGAACTGTGTAGTGAATGGACATGGCGCACAGAGCATAAAAACCGGAAGAACAGATAGCGCAAGTGATGTGTGGAGAAAGGCAATGAGGCAGACAGAGAAACTAAATGCAGCAGAACAATGATGAGTCTGGTAAGCCATTGTTGAACATCATTTCACTGTAATAAGTTTCAGTAGCAAAGATTTATATTTCAGGGTGGTTGGGAGGAGTTAGGGAGGACTGGTGTCCTCAAAGGTTCAAGTAGGTGCTTGAACACAGGGAGTTGGTGCTTCCTTCTAGTTGGTGCTAGAGAAACTAGGGAGTTGGTGCTTCCTTCTAGTTGGTGCTAAAGAAGCCAGGGAGTTGGTGATTCCTTCTAGTGGGTGCTAGAGAAAACAGAGAGTTGGTGCTCTCATCAAGTTGTAGCTTGCAAAATTGAGGTTGTAGCCTCATTATGAGTTGGTTCTCATATGTATGATACTGTAAAGATTGTAACCATTTCTTGTCATATAAAGAAAAAGAGGTTTTTACCCTGCATGGGTTTCCTCGGGAAACATCTGTCTCTGTGTTACTCATATATGTGAATGATGTTGAAAGTGCCATTGATTATTTCCCTGCATTATTGAGATCATCATTTAGTGTCTCTACAAAGAGTTTAAAAGAACCATAATTGTTTAAGCACGGTAACAATTGATTCACCCACCCCCCTCAGTTGTCTAACAATTGGTATCAGAGCCAGCCCCTTTTATCTAAGGGTAGATCCTAGAGATTTAACATGTCAATCCATGAAGGAAATTCAACCAATAAGGCCCCTCTGTTCAATGGAACAAACTTTGCCTTCTGGAAAGTTAGAATGAGAACCTACATCATGGCTTTAGGTGTAGATGTCTGGGATGTGGTAGATACTGGTTATGTAAAGCTAATTGTGCTAGCTAATAAGGATGACAAACTAGAGTTTAGCTTCAACGCTAAGGTCATGAATGCTATCTTGAGAGGGCTTGCAGAAGCAGAATTCGTAAAATTTATGCACCTAGGAACTGCCAAAGAAATGTGGGACAAACTCATTAACAATTATGAGGGTAATGAGAAGGTAAAGGATGAAAAGCTTCAAACCTACAGAACATAGTTTGAACAGCTGAAGATGAAGGAAGATGAAACTGTTGGAAAATACTTTCTGAGAGTAGAAGAAATGGTAAATGCAATGAAGGCACTTAGTGAAACAATTGGGGAACCTTCTTTAGCTCAGAAAATCTTGAGATCTCTCCCAGATAGGTTCAACCCGAAGGTCTCTGCTATAGAAGAACTTAATGATCTAAAAACCTTGCAGTTTGATCAACTTCTAGGAACACTGACTGCATATGAAATGAGAATAGTTAAAGATAAATCCACTTCCAAAGAAGCATCATTTAAAGCAGACAAGAATGAGGATTCTGAGCCCGATGAAATTGAAGCAAAATTTGTGAAGAGACTGAAGAAGGGATCAGGCAAATACAAAGGTAAATTGCCTTTCAAATGCTTTAACTGTGGAAGGATAGGTCATTTTGCAAATAAATGTCCACACAATAAACATGATCAAGACTATGAAGGTGAAGAGAAGCACAAATCCAGGAGATTTGATAAAAAGAAAAGTTTATGTGTAAACAATGATGACTCCTCAGAAGACACCAATAGTGACTCTTCCTATGAAGATAAGGTAAATGACTTCATGCTTATGGCCAAAGAGAACTATGATAATAAAAGCACATGCAGTAATGAGGATGATGAAGAAGTTGTGGTTGGCATGGAAGGAGAACTGATCAGTGCATTGGAAGAGATTGACAGACTAAGAATCAAGAACATAAAGCAAAGACAATTGTTGATACAGTTTGAGAAAGATAGAAAAGAATCTGATGAAGACCTTGTCCTACTAAAGGTAGAATTGGAAGAGGCAAAGAAAATTGAAGAGATTCTGAAACAGTAGCTATCAGAAAAGAAGGCAAGATGTGAATCATTAGAACAAGAAGTAGTGAAAACAAAGAAAGAAATGGAGAAGTTTCAAGCCCTGTATAATCCGAATCTGTCAAGTATCAAAGCCTCAGAAGGATTAGCCACCATTCTGAATCAGCAAAGGAATCCAAAGATGAAAACTGGTTTGGGTTATGAAGAAGGATCAAGCAGTGGGAAGTCAAGAAATGAAGAATCCATCAGGTTTGTCAAAAGTACAACCAATGACAATAACAACCCTACAGAAACAAAGGAAGACGATCAACCATCCAGGACGAGTAAAGGAAAAGGTGCCAGGATTGAATCTAAAGAATGAAGAAACAATGCTCTCTCTGCTGAAAGATGTCTTCAACAAGAAAGAAATCAATTTTCTCAAAGAAGACAACCATTTACCAGGTACAAAGAATTTTTCTATGGCTATTGTTTCTTTTGTTCTAAATTTGGTCACAAAGCTATAAATTGTTCCTTAAGACTCAGACATGAGCAATTAAGGTTTCAAAGGAATAAATACTTCCCACAACAAAGAATGATACAGTCAAATAATAATCCTTCACGGACTGCAAATTGCCAAATTAAGTCCGGACACATACAACTAAGCAGGCCAAGAAATAATCAAAAGTCAATAAGTAGGCAACACTGCAACAATAAGTTTGACTTATTGAATAATGAGATTGAATTCTACACCTGTCATAACTTTGGACATAAATCTATTGAGTGTCAGTTAAGGAACTATGAACCAAATTTGAAATCCCCTGCTGAAAATGTCAAGCTTTAGAAGAAGAAGGAAAGTAACAAGTGTGGATTAGTATTGTCTGTTCAAATAAAAACGAACCCTTGGTATATAGATAGTGGATGCTCCAAACACATGACAGGAGACAAAGGAAAGTTCCTATCTCTAAGTGAAAGAAAATCAGGAAGTGTAACCTTTGGAAATGATGCTCCAGGGAAAATAAAAGGCAAAGGGATGGTGAGCTTAAGTAATGGAAAGGGAAAAGCCCAAGATGTTCTACTTGTGGATGGGCTGAAGCATAACCTGCTTAGTGTAAGTCAAATGTGTGATAGAGGATGCAAGGTGTTGTTCACGTCCAAGGACTGCAAGATAAAGTCTTTAAACTCAGGACAAGTGGCCAAAGGCATAAGGACAAAAAATAATGTATATGTGCTGAAGGAAAATAGAGAAGAATGTCATCTAAGAAAACATGATGAAAGTTGGTTATGGCATAGGAGACTTGGACATCTAAACTTTGACCACTTAATCAAACTCAAAAACCTTGAGGCAGTAAAAGATCTTCCGAGAATATCAAAGCCCCAAGATTTAGTGTGTAAACCCTGTCAAGTAGGGAAGCAAAACATGACACAATTTAAGTCCAAGAGCTTCACTTCAATAGAGAAACCACTCCAACTAGTTCATATGGACTTATGTGGACCATCAATATAGGAAGGCATAGGAAAAGAAAACTACTTTATTCTGATTATCGATGATTACTCCAGACTTACTTGGGTTGCTTTTCTCAAAGAAAAAGCTAAAGCATTTGAGAAGTTTAAGATATTTAAGGCTTTAACTAAGACTCAAATAGGGAAGAGGTTAAAGGCAATAATATCAGACTGGGGAGGAGAGTTTATGTCAAGAGACTTCAAGGAATTCTGTGATGAGCATGGGATCAAGAGAGAATACACAATACCAAGAACTCCACAACAAAATGGAGTAGTTGAGAGGCAAAACAAAACAGTGCAGGAAATGG
>ML788877.1:446475-459216 GCA_009831015.1 Picea engelmannii | reverse complement strand
ACAACCAGAGGGTTTCAAATTGTCTGATAACCCTGACTTAGTATGCAAGTTGAAGAAATATTTATATGGTTTAAAATAAGCCCCTCGAGCCTCGTATCACAGACTGGATACGTATCTCAAAGACAAAGGGTTCAAGAGAGGAACAACTGATAGCAATTTGTATATTAAGACAGAGGATAATGATTTTCTCATCGTACCGGTCTATGTAGATGAAATCATCTTTGGATGTAATAAGGATTCACTGGTACAATGGTTTTCTTTTGCCATGGAGTCTGAATTTGAAATGTCTATGATAGGAGAACTGTCATTTTTCCTTGGTCTACAAATTACTCAGAGGCCCGATGGGATCTTCATTTCTCAAGGAAAATATTTAAGAGAAATGTTGAAAAGGTTTCAAATGGAAGATTATAAACCTGTGGGTACACCTATGGTAACTGGATGTAAATTAAGCAAGGATGATGATTCACCTGATGTTGATCAAAGCTCATATCGATCAATGATAGGAAGCCTGCTGCACATCACAACATCTCGCCTAGACATAATTCATGTTGTAGGAATGGTAGGAAGATATCAGGCTACACCTAAATAGAGTCATTTGCAAGCTGTCAAAAGGATATTCAGGTACTTAAAAGAAACAAGGACTTATGGTCTGTGGTATCCCATAAATCAAAGTCTTCAGTTGACTACTTATTCAGATGCAGATTGGGCAAATTGTGTTGATGAGAGAAAAAGCATCAGTGGGGGAACCTTCTTCTTGGGTAACTCCTTAGTAGCCTAGCTTAGTAAAAAGCAAGGTTCCATTTCTTTATCAACCACAGAGGTAGAGTACATTGCTGTTGCTACCTGTTGCACACATGTATTATGGATGATTCAGACACTTGCAGACTTAGAGGTAAAATATATTGCACCGATACCAATTCATTGTGATAACACAAGTGCCATCAGTGTGTCTAAAAATCCTATTCTCCACTCCAAGACAAAACATATTCCCACAAAATATCATTTTCTGAGAGAGAAGGTCACCAATCAGATTTTTCAGGTCCATTACATTCCCACTACAGAACAAATTGTAGACATCTTTACTAAGCCCCTAGCCAAGACACCGTTTGAATATCTCAGATAGAAGTTGGGTGTCACTTCGTTTCACACCTAAAAGAGTCCATCTTGTTAGGGGGAGATGTGTATTGTTTGAATATCTAATGCCTCCTAAAATTACTACAATCGCTCAGGGGGAGCATGTCTCTTCTTTGACATTGATGTCAAAGGGGAAGAAAAGAATTCGAGTGCCTTAGTTGCCATCAACGCCAAAGGGAGAGATTGTTGGCAAATGTTTAACAGGCAGCGTAAGCTTGTCATTGATGGAAAGTACAGCAGTAATGATGGCTTGAGTACAACAACGATGATCAATAGGAAAAGAGAAGATAAGTCCAGGAATATTGAATGATCGAAGGCAATGCAACATTGACAAGATGATCGAAGGCTCGAGAAGCATTTCTGATCATTGGATCCCATCCAAAATTCTCGACAACATGAGGGCCGTCAGATCTGAATAAAAACAAGAAGAGGGCGCTGAAGAGGAGAATAGATCTCAGGCCTCAGATCTGAGCACAGGGTCCGACCACTGTTGGATCGAGGAAAACCTGCACGATCTTTAAAAGTGCAAGGAGTAGAGGGCTCACAAATCCCAGAAGCAGGAGGACCGTCCATCTCAGGGGGTTATCTGGACCATTGATCGGAGTTTCGAGTATCGTGTGTTGGAAATGTCAAAGAAACAATGCAACATAAATCTTGATTTCTCGATATGAAAAATCCTGGCGCAATTTGAGTCGTCTAATTAGGATCACATCTGAACTGTTGATCGGAGTTTCGAGGATCGCGTGTTGGAAATGTCAAAGAAACAATGCAACAGAAATCTCAATTTCTCGATATGAAAAATCCCGACGCAATCTGAGCCGTCAAATCAAGATCACATCTGAACCATCGACTCGACTCACATCAGTAGACCACGTCAGCTAGGAACACGTGTCACAACCAAGTAATGACAAGTGTCAGACTGATTCAACATTTCATGCACATGTAAGTCACGAATCAGAGTGACACATGGCAGTATTCAACACGTGTCAATCCATGTGTGACATCAGCAGATGGACACCTTGTCGGAGTTTCGAGGATCGAGTGTTGAAGTTGTCAAAGAACATTGACATCAGGAATCCCGATATCGCGATATGCAAAATCACGATGTAATATGAGCCGTTAGATCAAGATTTGATCTGAACCATTGATTCCAGTCAATGGAGAGGCATCGGGGATCGAGATTTGGACATGACAAAGATTATTGACATCAAGAACCCCGATATCGTGATATGCGAAATCATGATGTAATCTGAGCCGTCAGATCAAGCTTTGATCGGGACTGTTGATTCTAGTCAATGGAGAGGCATCGGGGATCGAGAGTTGGACATGACAAAGATTATTGACATCAGGAACCCCAATTTCGCGATATGCGAATTCACGATTTAATCGCAGCCGTTAAGATAAGAAGTGACCTGGACCGTTGATCTGATTTCTTTATGGAGTATCGGGGATCGAAACTTTGAAGTGACAAAAACACTGGACATCAAGGATGTCGAAATCACGATACGCGAAGTCGCGATTTAATCGCAGCCATTGAATAGAGATTAGATCTGGACCATTGACATAACTCCATATCAGAGTTTCACGGATCACGATATCAAGAGGAATAGAAAACAAGGCAATAAGAATGTCGAAATTGCGATATGGCGATTCAATCACAGCTGTTAAATCAAGCTTGGATCTAGACCGTTGATGTAACTCCATATCGGAGTTTCAGGGATTGCGACTTGGAGAGGCAAGAACACAATGCAACATGAATGTTGAAATTCCAAAACCTGATTTAAAGGAAAGATTAATAAAGCTCATCCAACTACGTAGATTAACCTGAAGGAGATCTGAGAGCTACTGTTGCACGACACAATGAAACTGCTAGAAACCATTGATGGTTTCTACCAGAGGATGCAAAGACACTTCGGGATGACTGACAAAGGAGGTGAAGAGTCTCTAAGAGGAATGAAGATGTTCGTGGAGACGATTGATAGCTGATGAGCATTGAGGCATGTAACTGAAACAGAGAAGGTGAGTTCGACTATCACAGAGAAGACGAAGAGTCTCAAACTGCCAGAGAGGCTAAGGAATCTCAGTATAACATACAGTGATGCTGGACACACGGGGCGAACCACCAGAGAAGCTGAAGAATCACAATGATGATCAGACAGAGCACTCGAGAGGTGGAGGATAATGACACGGAGTCAGCATGTAGAAGCATTGTGAACATTTCATGCACAAGGTGCACAGAAGCTATAAATACACAGTACAGAGAAGAGATTGGGGGGCTGTTGTTGTTGGAGGTTGTTGTGGTTGTTGTTGGTGAAGGTGATTCATGTGTGAAGAAGGAGGAGAGTGCAGCAGCTGAAGAGCATAGAAGAGGAACTGTGCAGTGAATGGAAATGGTGCACAAAGCATAAAAACCGGAAGAACAGATAGCGCAAGTGATGTGTGCAGAAAGGCAATGAGGCAGACAGAGCAACGAAATGCAGCAGAATAGTGATGAGTCTGGTAAGCCATTGTTGAACATCATGTCACTGTAATAAGTTTCAATAGAAAAGATTTATATTTCAGGGTGGTTGGGAGGAGCTAGGGAGGAATGGTGTCCTCAAAGGTTCAAGTAAGTGCTTGAACACAGGGAGTTGGTGCTAGAGAAACCAGGGAGTTGGTGCTTCCTTCTAGTTGGTGCTAGAGAAACTAGGGAGTTCGTGCTTCCTTCTAGTGGGTGCTCGAGAAAACAGACTTGGTGCTCTCAGCAAGTTGCAGCTTGCAAAACTGAGGTTGTAGCCTCATTATGAGTTGGTGCTCATATGTATGATACTGTAAAGATTGTAACCATTACTTATCATATAAAGAAAAAGAGGTTTTTACCCTGCATGGGTTTCCTCGGGAAATATCTGTCTCTGTGTTACTCATATATGTGAATGATGCTAAAAGTGCCATTGATTATTTCCCTGCATTATTGTGATCATCATTTAGTGTCTCTACAAAGAGTTTAAAAGAACCATAATTGTTTAAGCACGGTAACAACTGATTCACCCCCCCCTCTCAGTTGTCTAACAGATTTTGTGGTAAAGAGGCCACAGTGTATCAGATGGTATGCCATTTTTTTGTGGCACTTTTATATAGTTCTAGACATATGTCATGTTATGATACGTGGGAGGTCGAACTTCCCTTTTGCCTCATAGCTATTTTCATTATTTTTTGAGAGGTTTCTAGAGATGAGGTCGAATTGTTTCCATCAACTTGCTAGGCTGAGGACTCATGTGTGGATGCACATGTGGGGGGAGATAATTCCCAAGAGGGGCCAGCCAGAGTTTCCGACCAGGATTTCCCTAGATGCACTGGGGCTACTAGGCAGTGTGGAACATCACATGTTCATCATGGTACCGTGTCCTTATGCGGGTTTGGATTGGTGAGGATGTTCGAACATCCTCTTCACACCAGATGATAGAGGTAATATTAGTGTTTTGTTTAAATTAATATAGTTTCATTTTATTGTCTTACTTAATTAGAATAAAATTAATTCTAACACATTCTTTAACTTGTTTTATTAAATTGTTTAATGAATTAACTATATAATTATTGTTTTGTACAATAAATTTTTCATATATTGTCACTTTCATTGGGGACATGCCTCCTCCCCCATCATATGATGATGAGGAGATGATGCATGAGGCTGCAATGGGTCAGGGTCCTTAGGTGCAGATAACTGATGACATTCATCGTAGGCCCAATGCCCAATTCAGGTTGGATTTGGGTGACTAACCCTCTGCAATTTTGACTGAGGTGGGAGTCCATCCTACCCTGATGCGAGACATCATGGTATATCCTACACTCTTGGAGATTTGGAGGGAAATGCCACATGATTTGATGCCTCTTATGTGTCATTTCATCAAAGCTGCCAGGCTACTAGCAACGAGGAGGGCTCCCAATAATAGGAACAACTCTTCTTCCAGTATGGCCCATTCATCTAATAACCCATCGATTGATGAGGGTGGTCATGATCATCCTTCTCCACATCCTCCTCCTCCTCCTCCTCCTCCTCCTTCACCTCACCCAGATCATGAGGAGGAAACACATATTCCTCCTCCTCCTCTTTCACCTCACCTAGATGATCATGTTGGACTTATTCCTCATCCTCCTCTTTCACCTCACCTATATGAGCAGGAAGGACCTATTCATCATCCATCATTTTCCACTACAGACCATGCCTTCACTATTGTTGTAGATATGTAGATTATCCCAACTACTGGACTAGATATGTTATAGTAGTTATTTCACTTGTCCATGATATATATATATATATATATATATATATATATGGTGTTTTTGTTTTCTATTGATCATGTTGATGTGTATATTGTTAGTTCATGTTAGATATGTTTGTTAAATGTGCTTGATAGATGTGTATGTTATAACATTATTAATTAGATGTGAGTTTTTCTTGTTGATCATGATGATATACTTAATTAATTTATATGTTTATGTTGATGTGTACATTTTTAGGTCATGTTAGATATGTTTAATGTTCAATGTGCTTGATATATGTGTATGTTAAATGATGCATGTTAGATGTGTGTGATGATGATGCTAGAAAATGCTTGTCTTTTGCTAGATGTGATCACAATGATGATGCCCTATTAAATTATTAGATATGTGTAATAGCTAATTAATGACATTTATGTTGATTAAATGGGTTGGTTGTCATTGATGTCAACCCTTGAAGAAAGTCCAGTAGCGAATTCTGGTAGAAAAAAGGTTTGGGTAATGGACCCAAGTTTGTTTTATGGATAATGGTATGAGTTTTGACATATTTGCAGATAAGACTATTATATATGGATAGTACATGTCATGCCATTTCTGGTGGTATGTGGAATGTCACATAACTCCTCACGGTTAGAGAGTTATGGCCGTGTGAAGTTGGAGAACCCTCATGAGTCATCTACAAGCCCCCAAAGGTCAAAGTAGTCAAAGTGTTTGCAAAGAAGAAATTATTTAAATAATAAAGTGAAATGATGAGTGTACTACAAGTCAAAGTGAATACAAAATAAATTATTTAAATAATAAAGTTAATCGATAAATCACTAAGTGAACAAGTGGTTAGAAGTGGGTTAGCCCTAAAATAAGGAAAGTAGTTTAAGAGATTTTAGAAGGTAAATAATAAAGTGAAGTGATGAGTGTACTATAGTCAAAGTGGATACAAAATAAATTATTTAAATAATAAACTTAATGGAAAAATACTAAGTGGACAAGTGGTTAGAAGTGGGTTAACCCTAAAATAAGGAAAGTGGTTTAAGAAGGTTAGAAGGTAACCCCTTGAGGAAACTACATAAAAGTATAAATAAGAGGTAAGGGTCTCTCATTTTAATCAAACTTGAGAATATTGAATATATACAAGTTATTGAGGTAACCAAAGGATATCTAAGCCGAATTTCATAGGGAAGGTGAAGTAAAGAAGGCCGAAATTCAAGGGACGATAAATTCTTTTGATGATGCTTTCTAAGGTATGTTATTTACAAGTCATCTCATCATTTTTGCAATAAATTTGTTTCTAGAATGATTCAGACCATGAAATTGGGAAGCCATTGAGGAAACATGTAAACCCCCCCCGGCCGTCATCCCACTGGCCGGGCAAACGCTACTGTGCGGAACAACATCATTCTCATACTTAATTAATAACATGCATTTAAGTCATATTAAACACATTTAACCCAGAGTAAGCACAAGATTACTGCTAACATTAATAATCCCTATTATTAACAATAATTCACATGCACAATAGAATACATGATACATATAAGCATCACAAGCATGAAAAACATAATATTAAGCATAAGATGATATTTATCTTTGAAACCATGGTAATTCCACCAACTACATGTAGGTCTTCCACGAACCTCCCAACCTTAGACCATGCTGCTCATCACTCTCAACAGTGGGTCACCCTGAGCTGGGACTAAGCTCCACCCAAGGCAAGGAATCCTAGTCTAGGCTAAGGTTAGAGGGAAAACTGCACATAATAACTGGAAGGATTCTTCCCATGATGCCTTCTTACGCCCACTACTCACAGATTCTCATTCCCCACATGCCTATTCCGCCCGGGAGTATACACCTTCACAAGAATAGTCCATCAATGCTTCACCTCCCTCTCTGGGTCTTGGCAACATGCCAGATCAAGAAGTCTAAGAGCTCCGTAGCTGGTGCTGGACTCTCTCTAGAAGAATACCACTTCCCAACAGACTCCTTCACCTGGAAAGAGTGTTACACACAGGCGAGACAACCTGTTTACTTCAATTCGATTTCCAACATAGTCGGGCAACCATGAGGCTCCACACAAACATACAATGGTCCGCAAGCCACACGCAGTCAAGCACTACATATCCACAATAGTCCACTGGAAACACAGACACCAGCTTCCCAAAACTGGTGATAGACAAATGTTACAGCATAACAAGGCTCAAAAATTACGAGACATTTGGTTTTCCCCAACCAACAATACAGGACAGACACACGGCTCAGGTTTTGGGGATGTGTGAGGGTGTACAAGGATCCCATGTAGAGACTTAACGGTTCAGGTAAGGATTCCCTACAACAAACACCAAAACAGAGGTCGGTCATGGACACCTGCGAGTTCAGACAAAGGATGGAGAATGGAAGGTTGAACCCTCAACATTGCTCATTTCCTGGGTTAAATTGCATATGCTTGGGCTGACACATGTCATCCATGAAGCATGCTCCTCCCCCTTGGAGTCAGCTATCCTTCTGAGGACTTAGGATAAAACATAAATTTCACATGGTTTTGGAATAATAATAAAATATTATTCCCAAGGACTTAAACCCCTAGGCTCAACACTTAGCCTCTCTTTCCAACCTTCCAGCCCCCAATCCCTTACCCACTCTGTGGAAGCTTATTCCCCGATCACTCATTCATCATGGTTAGTCTGCACATAGCAGTGTTTATATTTTTATTAATGTTCTGCATGATTACATATACAAAAGAAGGCTCCCGGCCTTATCACTTAGGCTCTCTAGCCTAATAACACATAATCCCACCAGCTTATATAAACTTGTCTCACCAGCCTATAAACATAATTACAATTCATAATGCAAGCTTTATACTTCATAGACATGATTTAAAATAGGGCTCGGCCTTGGGGACATTACAATCCCCTCCCCTTAGTTTTGCACTATCCTCGGTGCAACTTTACACTTTATCTGCAAGCTTTTCAAAATTTTCAAAAAGATGTAGGTACTCTGCCCGCATAACATCTTCATGCTCCCATGTCGCATCCTTAGGACCGTACTAGGTCCACTAGACCATTACAAGCTCAATAGCTCGATTCCGGAGCTGTTTTATTTTCCTGTCCAATATGCGCACATGATGCACTTGTAGGAAACCTTGTTGCTCCACCTGAATCACATTCCAATTGATTACATGATTAGCATCAGGTATATATATTTCTTAAGTAATGAAATATGAGATACATTATGTACAGTCATGGATGTGGTAATGCAAGCATATATGCAATGTATATATATGTATATACAAACAATTTTAATAACATTATAATTGTATACAACATACACAACATACAATAAATAGAGAATTGTACTTATCTTTTGATTGAGAAGACCTTCCACCCCTGAGCAGGGATATGACTCCATCAGGGCAATGGCTTCCGAAGATATCCATGGTCCACAATCCTTATCCACATGGTCTAGGCCAAGATACCAGACCTCAACATCACTCCAACCGTTCAAACCTCAACAACACTCCAACCAACGATCTGTCATTCCCCACATGCATGTCCAACCCGGGAGTATACACCTTCACAAGCACATTCCATCGGTGCTACACCTCCCTTTCCTTGGGCTTTAGCAACATGCCGGACTAGAAGTCTTATAGCACCGTGGCTCGAGGAGTTCCAACTACCCTCAAAGGTTTCCAAGCAACATCTTCCCGAGATACTCTTTGTAGTCAACATTTTAACTTTTATCAACATCATCTCATCTACATCAACCACATGCAGTTATCATGAGAGAACATAAAATAATTCATTTAGGAAATCCAATTAGTTTGAAAGGAAATTCAACTTTTATCCCCAAAACATGATATTCTATTTCATGATTCATCTTGGTTGTTGCCATATTATGAATGCAACCATCCTTGTGATTTTCCACAGGCACCTAATTGCATACAATTTTCCTGCAAGACTTCAACTTGCATACTACCAACAAATTGTCAGTATTTTCTGTACATCATAATTCAACATGTACAACATCTTATGCAATGATCTTAGAATTTCCCGCACCTAGCAATTCAATCACAATTACCAAACAACTTGACCAAATAGAATGACTCATCATTCTATGCATATGCATGTTCATAATTAACAACAATAAGTTTATTATTTCAATTTTCTGAACATAAAATTTTATGTAGTCTCTATTCCTATGACTACCTGGCTTGTAACTTTCCTGTTGCAATGTTTAATGGTTCCTGAAATGTTCTCAACTTCACGGGTTAACAACATTTCAGCCATTAGTATAATTATTTCCATGCAATAATATATATGCATGTACTTACAAAACATATTCAACCATTGCATTTAGTATACAATTCTATCACTTATTATGCATGATTGCAATTCTCAATGCATTCTTATTTAGTGCACCCTCCTGCTGAGTGCATCAACCACTTTATTTTCCTTTCCTTTGATATGCTTGATCTCAAAGTCGTACTCACACAGAAATTCCAGCCACCTACTTTGTCTAGCGTTTAAGGTTGGATGATCAAACAAATATTTCAGACCGTTAAGGTCTGTTCTAAGTTCAAACCTCCTTACCATGAGGTAATGCCTCCATTTCCTCAGAGAGTGAACGATTGCTACCAACTCCAAATCGTGAGTGACATAATTCTTTTCGTGCTCTTTCAGCTTCCTCGACTCATAACAGATTACAAATCCATTCTGACTGAGAACTCCTCCCAACCCTTCTTTACACGCATCTGTGCAAACTATGAAATCCACATTTATATCTGCAATCCTCAAGATTGGAGCACTAGTTAACAATTGCTTCAATCGCTGGAAGATTTTCTCACAATCTTTATTCCATTGAAACTTTTCCTCCTTCCTTTGCAAGGAAGTGATAGGGTGAGATATCTTTGAGAACCCTGCGATAAACCTTCTATAATATCCCACTAGACCCATAAAGGATCTAACTTCCTCCACATTCCTTGGAGTTGACCATTCTTTGATGGCCTCAACCTTCTCAGGATCCACGATGATCCCTTCTTCTGAAATAATGTGCCCCAAGTAATGGATCTGCCTTTCATAAAATGAGCATTTTCTCAACTTGGCATATAGCTGGTGTTCTCTCAACACTTGCAGAACCATCCTTAGGTGTTGTTCATGCTCTTCCTCTGACTTGGAATACACCAAAATGTCATCCAGGAAGACTATGACAAATTTGTCTAGATAGTCCCTGAATACACCATTCATCAAGCACATAAAAATGGCAGGTGCATTTGACAGTCCAAACGACACCATTGTGAACTCGTAATGACCATACCTTGTTCTAAAGGTGGTCTTGTTGATGTCTTCATATTTTATTCTTACTTGGTGATATCCCGATCTTAGATCTATTTTTGAAAATATCTTTGCATCCTTCAACTGATCGAAGAGATCATCAATCCTTGGTAGAGGATACTTGTTCTTCATCGTTACTTTGTTCAATTGCTTGAAATCGATGCACAATCTCAATGTTCTGTCCTTATTCTTTACGAATAGGACCAGGGCACCCAAGGTGACATGCTTGGGTGAATGTACCCCTTATTTAGAATCTCTTCAAGCTACAATTGCAACTCTTTCAGCTCTGGTGTACTCATTCTATAAGGATCTTTCGACACTGCAGCTACTCCAGGCATCAAATTTATAGAGAAATGAATATCTCCTGAAATATGTCTTCAAACTCTGTTAGTACCGCATGGTCTCCAATCTTTAAGACTTCATCTCTGGATGCTTCCTCCAGATGGGCTGCAAACAATTGATAGCCTTTCATGTAGCACTTTTTCAACTGCATTGCTGAGATTTCTCTAACAACCATAGCTCTGGGAATTCCTTGGACTGTTTTTCGATTCCCCTCCTCATCCAGGCATGTAAATTCCTTGTTACGACAGTCCAGGAGGGCATGGTGTTGGTCCAACCAGTCCATCCCAATTAAACAGTCATAAGAGCCTAAAGGAAGAATATTCAATTCATCCTTCGTGCTCAATCCCTTCATGTCCACCGGACATGACTTAACCAACTCAGTGACTTTTCTCTTGGTTCCTGTAGCCAAATGCACTAACCAAGAATTTTCATGTTTGCTTCTTGATAAATGCAAACTTTCCACCACTCTAGGGTCTATATAACTATGGCTAGCCCCTGAATCAATTAAAATAATAAATGGTTGGTTGTTAATCATACCTTCCACTTCAGTCATGTGTGATTGAAATTCAGCTTACTTTTTTCCAGGGCCGCATAGATCCTTGGCATTCTACTACCCATGTCCTCCACTATTTCCTCTTGTTGGACATTATGGACAACTCTTTCTTTGCCATTTTTATGGGGTCAATCTCTATACTTGTGGTTCTCTTTATAGCCCCAACACTAAATGGGCGTCTGTCTCGGCCTTTGTTCTACCACTTCAGCCATTCTTGGCTCTCTAAACGATGGATTTCCTTGAGGACTATTTCTGAAAAAGGGAGGTTTGTTTCCCTTCTGCCTCTGTTCTTTCTTAAAATTCTTCTGGTCATCCCAAGCCTTCTGAAAGGTAGGCTTTTCTCTTTGTTGTTCATATAAGCATTTCTCTCTTCTTATTGTTTCTTCCATAGTCTTAGGATCATCATACTAAATTTTTTCACCGATGGGAGGTGACAGTCCACTCATATACCTTTGGATCTTGACAGCCTCATCTTTGATGAATGGAACATACTTCAGTAATTCCAAAAAACTTCGTTCATATTCATCAATGGTCATGCTACCCATCTTGAGTTCGAAGAACTCCTTCATATTTTTGTCATAGTATCTTTTAGTCAGGTATTTCCTCTCAAAATACCTCTTGAATTCCTTCCATGTGATATCTTTCTCTCTAACCTGCTGCACCTGCACAAGATTATCCCACCACATGGATGCTTTTCCTTTTAGTTGATACATCGCAATTCTTCCTTCCGCATGAGAGGAATAATTCTGTAGTTGGAAATATTTCCTTATGCCAAGCAACCATGTTTCAGCATCTTCCTCCTTCTTATGTTCTCCATCAAATGTATGAGGCTTAATCTTGTTCATCTCCCCTTTCAATTCATCCACTCCAGATCTTTGGTGTTTTCTGGTAGGGGATGGGATTGACCTACTGTATGCTTCCTTATCTGAATGCTTTGGGGAGCGATGACGATGTCTGCTGACACTCCTTGATCTTCTTTTCCTCTCATGGTCCTAGAGGGCCCATAGTGATAATAGTGGAGGTCATTCAATGTAAGGTGGACTAGGTCCACTATATTATTAAATAAGGCCCACTATGGTAGTTAGATATAATAAATATAAGAGGACTTCTTAGAAGGTTCTACTTCTAGAAGAT
>ML788877.1:425809-444599 GCA_009831015.1 Picea engelmannii | reverse complement strand
TAAAGTTGTGGTTTTCTATATGGTTTCATATATCTTGTGTGGTGATTGTATTCAGATATCTTTGGATCTATTGTGATATTTTGTATTCAGGTATTTGGTTCTTAACACTTGCTTGACTCACTCTCCTTTTCCAATTTTTTTTCTATTCTTTCCAGACTCTTCAACATCCTTAAGTTGAATTCACCCTGTTGATCCCTGACCCTCATGAGCTTTCGGCTATCGTCTTAGTGAGCTTGGGCATTGTTCTGCAATCTTTCAATGATTTTCATCACGTGCCCTTCCTTATCCAATTCTCTTCCATGCCCATTGGAGTTTGATCCTTGGACTCCCCAGTTAACATCCCTTCCTTCTCTTTCGTTCTCTGAATTGGAGGCAATCTGCACCTCTTCCATTTCTATACTCAGTGTAAATTCATGGCTATCCTGACACTCGTTGAACTCTACACACACAAAGTGCAGTCAACCGAAGTTTTCCAGGCCTTAAACCGTTAATAAAACTACAACATTCATAAACCAATGCGAATAAGAAATGTTTCGATTCCATGAATTTTATGAGCTCTGTTTGGCTCTGCAATTTCCGGCAATAGCCCCCGTTTTCTTAGTCCCCAACCCATGTGTCCATGGGCCATGATCAAATGCTAAGCTTCTAGGTGCTACAAGGCTCTCCAAATGAAACTTCGAGTTTTGGGATTTTGGGGCTTCGGGGTTTCGGCTTTTGGGGTTTTGGTCCTGGAGGTTCTCGCACTCGCTTCCCTCTCCAACTCCCGACTTCTGAAAATTTGATTTCCTTACCCTCTGGGCCCACAACAAAGTTTTCGCCCACCAAGGTAGTGACACATTCTATCCTTAAGAAGGTCCACCTCACTCCCAGCGATGTCAGGGGGCCCCACTACTTTTACTTTTCGTTACGGAGTTTCGGGCATCAGGAGTTTGTGCATCTACACATCTCAAACTTTCATTTGAAAAAATTATGAAACTACGGTCTATTCATATACTTGATCTAATGGTCAAGTTCCTCTCCTACGATCTACAGTGTAGATCATTTTGAGATTTCGGGGTTTCGGGTTTTTGGTAACCAGGAGTTCACGATGCAGTGACTTCAAATCTCTTGTCACTTCAATCCTTGAATTTTGATACAGGAGTTCTTGTACGAGATCCAACGATCCTCAATGATTTGGATCTAATGGTCCAGATCTCTCCTATTCTTACACCTATCAAATCTCTTCAGCCCTAACTTCCTCGCTAGTTGGTTGGATCTGACGGCTCACGGGATTTCAGAACTTCTTCCTAGAAGCGCTCCACCATTCGATTCTACCCTTGTTAATCCATTTCGTGATTCGAGACTTGGAGTGACCAAGAATTTGGCCTACGCTCCAAGTTCACGATCCCTGAATTCATTAAATGATCCAACAGTTCAAACCAACCACGATCAACGACCCAGGTTTATTCTGGATCCTAGGGTGGCGGGTTTCTCCATCCACTAGCCACCTTGCAACTTCTGGCCATCTTATAGCCCTCGCAATTTCGTGAGTTCTCCATAGAGAATTCTGACCGTCCAACTCTACTTCTCAAGGACTTCTAGCCAACGACTTGGTACCCTCCTTTTGAACCTTCATCTACTTGATCCAACACTTATGGTGTGGATTTCTCTCTCTCCCTGTGGCCATATACCACACCGGCTATAGTTTTATAATACTGCTACACCTCCTAAGCTTTGTAACATGGTCAAGTAGTCCATTGACACTCAGAAACATTCTGAGGTCTGAAATTAGTCCTCCAGACACAATTTATTCTCAAAACCTCGGTCCAAAAACCACTTATCAAGACCATTCAGGATCAACATTGAAACTAGGCTCTGATACCATATTGTAACGCCCCTCCTGGCCGTCATCCCACTGACCAGGCAAATGCTACTGTGCGGAACAACATCATTCTCATACTTAATTAATAACATGAATTTAAGTCATATTAAACACATTTAACTCAGAGTAAGTACAATATTATTGCTCACATAAATAATCCCTATCATTAACAATAATTCATATGCACAACAAAATACATCATACATATAAGCATCATAGGCATGCAAAACATAATATAAAGCATAAGTTGATACTTATCTTTGAAACCATGGTAATTCCACCAACTACGTGAAGGCCTTCCACAAACCTCCCAGCCTTATACCACGCTGCTCATAACTCTCAGTAGTGGGTCACCCCGAGCTGGGACTAAGCTCCACCCAAGGCAAGGAATCCTAGTCTAGGCCGAGGTTACAGGGAAAACTGCACATAATAACTGGAAGGATTCTTCTCAGGATATCTTCTTACGCCCACTAATCACAGACTCTCATTCCCCACATGCCTGTTCCGCCCAAGAGTATACACCTTCACAAGCACAATCCATCAGTGCTTCACCTCCCTCTCTGGGTCTCGGCAACAGGACGGATCAAGAAGTCTTAGAGCTCTGTAGCTAGTGTTGGACTCTCTCTGGAAGAACACCACTTCCCAGTAGACTCCTTCACCTGGAAAGAGTCTTACACACAGGCCAGACAACATGTTTCCTTCAACTCAATTTCCAACATAGTCAAGCAACCACGCGGCTCCACAAGAAAATAAAATGGTCTGTAAGCCAAGTGCAGTCAAGCACTGCGTGACCACAACAGTCCATTGGAAACATAGACACGGGTGACAGACAGATGCTACAACATAATAAGGCTCAACAATTACGAGACATTTAGTTTTCCCCAACCAACAATACAGGATAGACTCACGGCTCAGGTTTTGGGAATGCGTAAGGGTGTACATAGATCCCATGTAGAGACTTAATAGTTCAGGTAAGGATTCCCTAGAACAAACACCGAAATAGAGATCGGTCATGGACACCTGCGAGTTCAGACGGAGGATGGAGAATTGGAGGTCGAACCCTCGACATTGCTCATTTCCTGGGTTAAATTGCATGTGCTTGGGCTGACACATGTCATCCATGAAACACGCTCCTCCCCCTTGGAGTCACCTATCCTTCTGAGGAATTAGGATAAAACACAAATTTCACATGGTTTTGGAATAATAATAAAATATTATTCCCAAGGACTTAAGCCCCTAGGCTCAACACTTAGCCTCTCTTTCCAACCTTCCAGCCCCTAATCCCTTACCCACTCTATGGAAGCTTAGTCCCCCATCACTCATTCATCATGGTCGGTCTACACGCACTGGTGTTTATATTTTTATTAATGTTATGCATGATTACATATACAAAAGCAGGCTCTTGGCCTTAACAATTAGGCTCTCCGACCTAATAACACATAATCCCACCAGCTTATATAAACTTGGCTCACCAGCCTATAAAACATAATTACAATTCATAATGCAAGCTTTATACTTCATAGACATGATTTACAATAGGGCTTGGCCTTGGGGAGATTACAAAACATATGGAAGTAGTTGTGATAAAAAATTCAGCTTGTGGGTCATTGTATCGGTGTAGTTACACTCCATGGAAAATAGGGTTTGTGGCTAGTCCCAAAACTAGTCTAAAACATGTGTTTCGGGTAAAATCGTCATAACTTCTTCATAACAGATCCAAATTCAATAAGACAAAATATATTGGTTATAGTACAGTCCTTAGTATGTTGTGTACCATTTTCATATCTATACAACAAAAATTCCATGCGGGGAATTCTCTACAAGTTCGATCTCTTGAATAAGCCAAAATTCAACAACGTGTGCCATTTTTGTTATAGCTCCTTTTCTGAGAGGTTCCAAGTAGTGAAATATGGAGGAATTGCATAAAAAGGCACTGAAGAACATTGTGTACCATTTTCAGATCTTTATTCATTACAGGTACATAGTTATGATTATTGCAAGTTAGGGTTGTTGACTAATCCAAAATTAGTCATGTGAGACTAAAGTAAAGTTTTTATAAAATGCTAGTCTCTTGTTGTTAAAGTTAATGAAGGTTTGCAGGTATGTGATCATATACACTAGGTCTATTACAGAGTTACAAATCAGATTTGGATGATAAAATTGATGAAGGATTTTGGTTGAGGTTGAGGTACAGGTTGGTGCATGGTTGATGCGCTTGTTTATGGTACAGGCTGATTACAGATTGAGGTACAGGTTGGTGCATGTTTGATGCTCTTGTTTATGGTAAATGATGTTTACAGGTTGGTGCATGGTTGATGCACTTTTTTATGGTACAGGTTGATTACAGGTTGATTGGTAAATTTTACAATAGTATATCTCACAGTGATAGTGTGACAGTGGTTCCATCATTCTACTTTTATTTCAGGGCGGTTGGATGGGGAAATGACAAGTGGTTGTAGTCACCTTCCGATTGTATCCAGAGAACATAGGGGGTTGTAGTGTCCTTCTGGTTGTAGCCAGAGAATTGGGGAGTTGGAGCTTCCTTCAGGTTGTAGCCTGAGAAACTAGGGGGTTGGATCCTCCTACCAATTGCAGTTGGAAAACAAAGTAATTTGGTGCTCCCAATGAATGTAATTCTTCAAGACATATAAGAAAAATAATTATGTGGTTTTCTCCCGCTTTGGGTTTCCACGTAAGAACACTGGTGTATTGTGTATGTGTATGATTTCTCATTTGTTCATTGTTTATTTACTCTACAATTATTGGATGATAATGCTACATTGATATAACACTTGCATTATATGGTTAAAAGGGATTAAATTGTTCTATTATTGATTGACCCCCCCTCTCAGTAATCCAATAATTGGTTTTAGAGAAGGTTCCTTCAGAAATCAGTTTAACCACTGAAAGGTAGATCATGGAGAGAAACAACATGTGTAAAAATTGAACACCATAGTTTGATGGAAAGAAGTATGCATTTTGAAGCAGAAGGATGAAAACATATATACAGGCACATTGATTTGAAATTTGGAAATCAGTTGTAGATGGATATAAAGAACCAACAATTGCACTGACAAATGAAAGAGCAATAAAACTCGGTCAAAATAATTCCAAAGCCACAAATTCACTTTTGAATGGTCTTTGTGAATCGGTATTCACCAAAGTTATACATTGTAAATCCGCTAAAGATATTTGGGACAAACTTAAAAATATTTATGAAGGAGATTCAAAAGTCAAAGCAACAAAGCTTCAAACTTACAGAGCCCAATTCGAACAACTAAAGATGAAGGAAGATGAGAATATTGCAACTTACCTCTTATGATCCGATGAAACATTAAATGAAATCATAGGATTGGGAGAAGAAATCAAAGAATCTATAATTGTTCAAAAGGTACTAACATCTCTTCTTATCAAATTTGACTCTAAGATATTAGCACTAGAAGAAAGAGCAGATATAGACTCAATAAGCATGGATGAAATACACAGAATCTTCACAGCATATGAAATGAGAACTGAATAGAAAAATCCAAATACAAAAGAAGCAACTTTCAAAGAATCCAAAAGGTCAAAGAAAAATGGAAAGGAAAAGGAAAAAGAACATAGCAGCAATAGTGACATCTCAGAAGATGATGAAGAAGTGGCCAACTTTGTCAGAATATTGAAGGAAACCAACGACAGATATAGAGGTGAGCTTCCTTTGATTTTTTTTAATTGTGATGGTATTGGTCACTTTGCTAACAAATGTACTCATAAGAAAAATAAGAGGAATGATGAAGATTACTCAAATAGCAAACAAACATATAAAGGCAGAAGAACCACAAAGAAAGTTTTCAAGAAAATCTTGTGCACCAAAGAAGACATCTCATCATCAGATGAAGATGAAGTCATTGGAAGTGAGACAGAAAGAGTTCTAATCATGGCAGTTGAATACTTTGACAAAGAAGACACCAAAGAAGAATATGAAGAGGCCGAAGAAGAATATGAAGAGGAAGAAGTTGACTACCGAGAATAATTTTTGTGTGCCATAGAAGTTATAAGAAGAGAAAAGAAGAAAAACAAGAAGCTACAAGAGGAACTAGAAAATAAAGAAGACACTCAGGAACTAGAACAAATGATCACAAATTTGAAGGTTCAAATAGAAGAAGATAAAAGAATTGAAGAAGCACTCAAAGAATAGCTAGAAGAAAGAGATAGGATCATTGGAAATTTAGAAGCAAATATTGTCACATTAAGAAAGGATATTCAAAATAAAAATATGCAAAACAACTCAAAAGTTTTGGATAACATTATCAACAGTCAAAAACCTCATCATGACAAGTCCAAACTTGGATACAATTAGACAGAAAATGTATCAAGCTCCAAAAAAATAGAACAAGAAACATATCCAAAAAGCTATGAAGAAACAATCAAAAGGGATAGGAAGACCTACAAAGAATATTACAGGGACACTCCTCCACCGAGAAGATTCATATTTCAGAATTAACAACTGATATATAGGACTCAGGAAGAAGAAGGATTCAAAAGAGGAACTCCTTTAAGAATATCTTCAACACCAAGGTATTAAACTATCTTTTTTGTTTTATGTTATGCATGCACTAATTTTGGATATAAATCTATGAATTGCAGAGCTAACAACAGGAACATAAACAAATTTGAAAGCCATACACAAAAGGGTTATCCAAGAAGGCCTAGTCAAACACAGAGAAGAAGTTACAACAGGTTTGAATCATTGAGCACTGATGGGGAATGATACAAGTGTAACAACTTTGGACACATGGCCAAAGATTGCATAATGACAGTTCCTCCTAGAGAACCACAACAGAACAACAACAGTCACAGACAAGAACCTGAGAAGAGAACATGGATAAGAAAGCATAACCAATATAGCAATGAAGAATGCACAATCGCTCTACAATATAAGCAAAAGAAACGCGCTTGGTATGTTGAAAGTGGTTGTTCAAAACACATGATAGGTTATAAATACAAGTTTTTTACATTAATAAAGGAAAGAGATGGATCAATCTCCTTCGAAAATGATGATTCAGCTAAAATCATTGGAAAAAGCATAGTCAAAATTGGAAACAAGAATACCAAGGCAGAAAATGTTCTACTAGTAGAAGATATGAAACATAATATTCTAAGTGTGAGTCAAATGTGTGACCAAGGTCATAAAGTTACCTTTGATTCACAAAAGTGTGAGATAAGAAAAGAAGGTTCGGAAAAATTGATTGCAACAACTACAAGAACTTCAAGCAACATATATGTATTAAGTGAATTTGGAAATGAAAAGTGTTGTCTAGGAAAGGAAGATGAAAGTTGGCTATGGAATAAAAGAATGGGTCACATACACTTTGATAACCTTGTCAAAGTCAACAAAAAGGAAGAATTTAGAGAAACTCCCCAGGTAACGAAACAAACCAACACCTTATGCAAGCATTGTCAACAAGGAAAGCAAACAAAGACCAGGTTTAAATCAAAGGAATATTCAACGAAAAGACCACTAGAAATTGTGCATATTGATCTAGTTGGACCAAATACAACAAAGGGTTTAAAAGGTGAGAAATAATTTATGTTATTAGTTGATAATTATACAAGAATGAATGCAGTTTGCTTTCTCAGAAATAAGTTAGAAGCTTTTGAAAAATACAAGGTCTACAAGGAAATGGTTGAAAATGAAATGGATTCAAAAATCAAATGTTTGAGATCTGATAATGGAGGAGAGTTCACTTCAAAGGAATTTATGGATTATTGAAACAGACATGGAATAAAAAGGCAATTCTTCATTTCTAGGACACCTCAACAGAATGGAGTTGTTGAAAGAAAGAATAGGACAGTACAAGAAATAGCTTGAACAATGCTAATGGATTCCAAATTGATAGATATCTTTTGGACACATGCAGTACATAAAATGGTTCACATTCAAAACAGATTAATGCTTAGACAAAACACTGACAAAACTCCCTATGAGCTATGGAAAGGAAGACCAACAAATGTGAAGCACTTCAGAGTATTTGGAAGAAAATGCTACATCAAAAGAGAAGATGGAAGAATGGGAAAATTTGTCTCTCATGTGGACAAAGGAGTACTTGTTGGTTACTCAAGTACAAGGAAAGTATACAAGTGTTACAATGTGAGTTTGAAAGAAGTTGTTGAAATCATAAATGTAACAATTGATGAAATAGGTAGACAAGAATTAAAGGAAGAATAAAATGAATCAATGTAACAACTTTATGAAGAAGAAGCAGAAGATGAAGAAGAAGTAGAAGGGGAATATGAAGAGGATCAGACAGAAGTAGAAGAGAAATTTTAGCAAGTGCCTCCAAATAAACCTAGCAAACGAGTACAAAAGAATCATCCTTCCGATCAGATTATCCGAAACAAAGATGTAGGAGTTGAGACTAGAAGAAGAATCTGCTCACCAAAATAAACACACCTAGTACTCTCATCTACGATTGAACCAAACATTTTTGAAGAGGCCAACAAGGATGAATTTTGGAATAAGGCCATGGATGAATAATTGGATCAAATAGAGAAAAATGACACTTGGGAATTGGTTCCAAGACCAAAGAATAAGCATGTGATTGGCACAAAGTGGGTATTTAGGAATAAATTGAATGAAGATGGACAGGTTACAAGGAAAAAAGATAGATTGGTATGTAAAAGATACACACAGGTTGAAGGAATCGAATTTTAAGAGACATTTTCCCCAGCTTCCAAAATGGAAGCAATTTGATTGATTTTAGCTTATGCATGCTCCAAGAATATTAAAGTGTATCAGATGGATGTAAAATCAACTTTTCTGAATGGGGAGCTTGAAGAAGAAGTCTACATTGAACAACCAGAAGGATTTTAGTTTTCGTAGAATGCAGATTACATGTGCAAATTGAAGAAGGCCTTGTATGGTCTAAAACATAGATGATTTTAGGGGCTAAATTTCGCAAATGGGCTAATTTTCCATGGTTTTCCCAAAAATGATTCTCTAATTTTCATTTTTTCTAAAAACGATTCGCCCAAATTCCATAGAATAAAACTAATTTACCTTAAAAATTGCCAAAAATTTATAGAAACTATATAAAATCCTTAGAAATTTGAATATTTTTACAAAACTATAGCCAAACATTTTACATTTTGCATATGAAGGACTAGTAAGATTAGCCCATGTTTCTACATTTTAATATAAATTTCCATCCTTAAAATCATCCTTGGTCTAAAACAGACTTCTAGAGCATGGTACTCTATACTGGATAAATATCTACAACAGGCAAGGTTCAGAAAAGGAAGTATAGACAACAACCTCTACATCAAGATAACTCAAGATAGCATTTTATTAATTTAATTTTATGTTGATGATATTATTTTTGGAATCAATGATGAGAGGTTAAGGTAAAATTTGCAAAGGATATGCAGAATAAATTTGAAATGTCATTACTCGGAGAACTATCCTTCTTTATGGGTCTTCAAATACGTCAAAGCAACCAAGGAATTTATATTTCTCAAACTAAGTATATCAGAGAAATGATAAAGAGGTTTGGAATGGAAGATTGCAAACTAGTTATCACTCCTATGAAAACCAATTGCAAGTTGATAGAAGATGATGACTGAAATTCTACATACTAGAGGCAATACAGGTCAATGATTAGCATATTACTATATGTGACAACATCCATAATAGATGTAATGCGGGCAGTTGGAAAGGTGGCACGATTTCAAGCAACACCAAAGGAATTACATATATTAGCAGTGAAGAGGATTTCCAGATATCTCAAAGGAACAAAAGAGTTTGGATTATGGTATCCAAAAGGAAAGGATCTATCACTTATTGCCTACATAGATGCATATTGGGCATGTTTCATTGATGATTGACGAAGCACCAGTGGAGAAAAGTTCTACTTGGGTGAGTGTTTAGTATCATGGCTAAGCAAGAAACAATCATCGGTATCGTTATCTACAACAGAGGTAGAGTATATTGTAGCAGAAGCATGTTGTGCACATGTTCTATGGATGAAACAAACTCTGATAGATATTCAAGTTGAGTATGATGATCCCATTCCAATCTATTGTGATAATACAAGTGCCATCAATATCTCAAAGAACCCATTGATGCACTCCAAGACGAAGCACATTCCAATCAAGTATCACTTTCTACGGGAACAAGTTTCTGAGAAGAACATCGGATTTGAATATGTGGGCACAAAATACCAAGTGACGTACATCTTTACAAAACCGCTTCCAAGAGAATCCTTTGAGTATCTTTGCTAGATACTCGGAGTAATTTCTACTCTAAAATGAATGCTTTTGAATGCTTATCTTATATGTATTCTATCTACATGAGGAAGCACAATAAAGAGGACAATTCAAGTCGGGAGATCAGTTTCAGGAAGAGTTCAGTAAGGGGGAGTTTCCCCAAGGAAATTTCAGTTTAGGGGAGCATCCCTAAATGGAAATTGGAAATATACCTTTGCCATTGATGACAAAGGGGGATAAATTTATCAGATGTAGAGGACATAGGCATGGTTCCATAGGGAGCGATGGTCAAAGGGGGAGCATGAGTCATATGACTTCAGTATTTCATCAAAGTGTTTCCATCAATGCCAAAGGGGGATATTGTTGATTAATTGGGTTGGTTTTCATTGATGTCAACCCTTGAAGAAAGTCTGGTAGAGAATTCTGGTAGCACAAAGGTTTGGGTAATGGACCTAATTTTTTTTTATAGATAATGATATGAGTTTTGATATATTTGTAGTTAAGACTATTCTATATGGATAGTACATGTCATGCCATTTTCGGTGGTATGTTGAACGTCACATAACTCCTCACGGTTAGCGAGTTAAGGCCATGTGAAGTTGGAGAACCCTCATGGGTCATCTAGAAGCCCCCAAAGGTCAAAGTAGTCAAAGTGTTTCCAAAGAAGAAATTATTTAAATAATAAAGTGAAGTGATGAGTGTACTATAGTCAAAGTGGATACAAAATAAAATTTTTAAATAATAAAGTTAATGGAGAAATACTAAGCGGACAAGTGGTTAGAAGTGGGTTAATCCTAAAATAAGGAAAATGGTTTAAGATGGTTAGAAGGTAACCCCTTGAGGAAGCTACATAAAAGTATAAATAAGAGGCAAGGGTCTCTCATTTTAATCACACTTGAGCATATTGAATATCTAAAAGTGACTGAGGTAACCAAAGGATATATAAGCCGAATTTCAGAGTGAAGGTGAAGTAAAGAAGGCCAAAATTCAAGGGAGGATAAATTATTTTGATGATGCTTTCTAAGGTATGTTATTTATAGGTCATCTCACCATTTTTGCAATAACTTTTTTTTAGAATGATTCAGACCGTGAAATTGGGAGGCCATTGAGGAAACATATCTGAGTAGTTGTGATACAAATTTCATCTTGTGGTTCATTGTATTTTTGGGGTTACACTTCGTGGAAAATAGGGTTTGTGGCTAGTCTTGAAACTAGTCTAAAACATGTGTTTCGGGTAAAAATGTCATAAATTCTTCATAACATATCCAAATTTAGTAATACTAAATGTATTGGTTAGGGTACATTCGGTAGTATTGTTTTTACCATTTTCATATCTATACAACAAATATTCTTTGCAGGGCATTCTCTACAAGTTCGGTCTCTAGAATAAGACAGAATTCAACAAGGTATGCCATGTTTTCTATAGCTCCTTTTATGAGAGGTTCCAAGTAGTGAAATATGGAGGAATTACATAAAAGACACTGAAGAAAATTATGTACCATTTTCAGATATTTATTCATTACAGGTACATAGTTATGATTATTGCAAGTTAGGGTTGTTGACTAATCCAAAATTAGTCATGTGAGACTAAAGTAAAGTTTTGATAAAATGCTAGTCTCTTGTTAAAGTTAATGAAGATTTGCAAGTATGTGATCATATACACTGGGTCTATTACAGAATTTGGATGATGAAATTGATGAAGGATTTTGGTTGAGGTACATTTTGGTGCATGGTTGATGCACTTGTTTATGGTATAGGCTGATTATAGATTGAGGTACAGGTTGGTGCATGGTTGATGCATTTGTTTATGCTACAAGTTGATTACAGGTTGTTTCGTACAGGTTGGTGCATGGTTGATGGTGCATACCCCGCCCCCTTCCCTCTGGATTCGGCACTGAGCGACCTCTCGGTCTAGGATCGTTCAAGTCACCGAACTGAATGGTTTGTTAAGCTCCTGATGGAACCAATTTAAATTCAGATGGGACCTTATCCCATTCGATGCAGGTTGTATGGCACCAACAGACCCTCTCTTTATCGCTTTTCAAATCTTAACACCAACGGACCCTATCTCTCCATGATACGCTCCCTCCTTGATGTGACCATGGACTATGACCGTGAGCTAGCTCCCTTCGCGATCCCGTGCTTTGAAGATTTTGTGAGTTGCTTACTCCCTTTTTCCCAACTGTTGAATCGTAGAATTCTCCAATCCAAATCTACAGTCCACATTCCTCTTTCGATCGATGGTTGAGAATGAATCATGAGTTTGAACTTCGCAAGTCCTCTCTTCTCCCAACTCTTCTTCTCCCGATTTTTGAATCAGTGAAATGTCGATCCAACTCCACGTGTCCTATCTCAATGGACATCTAGGATTTCTTCGGCTCTCAGTTCCTCGAGTATTCTCCCTCTTGCCTTTTCTCCGAAGGGTTCATCCCTTGAAGTACGTGGATCTATACCACATTCCCTTCCAGATCCAATGACTTGGATTCGAATCTTTCTTCGCGACTTCACAAAGATCCTTGTTTTCTCTTGGAAAACCTCTCGATCTTCTGCCACCTGTCTCCTCCGACAATGGGCGATTTCACAGCCTTCAAGACTTTGACAAATCTTCGACCCCTTTTGCACACTTAGCGCAAATCCCTCTTTCAACACTTAGGCTATTCTCAAACTTCTTCTGCACTCCTTGCAGAGTTCTGTGCAAACTCTACTGTAACTTTTGTTGGCTTGAAAACCTTCACGGTTCCCTATTTTACTAAGTCCTTTAGCAGACTTTCTCATGCCCTCCTGGTAGCTTCCTGCTCTTCCTCCTGAGCTTGTAAGATGGAATTATGTCTCCTTGACGCACTCCTTGCACTTGGTTCAGATTTTCGACGAGTTCTCCCTTAACCTATCTGAAGGGTTTAGGGCATCTCTTTCCTTTTTCGATTCACTCTTGTAAAGGCTTCCTTCCTTAGAGTGTTCAACAAACCTAGGGTTCTCTTAAGGATTCCAACACCTCATAATGTGTTTTTCTAGTACACACTCACACTAGCTCGATGCCCTCCTCACAGAGTCTTTCAGAGTATTTAGTAACTCTACATTGTGTTTCCTCCTACACGGTCTTTCTTTCCAAGGTACTTAACCGCCTTGAAATTTCCTCCAAATTCTGTGAATTATCCTGGTGTGCCCTCCTGGCAGCTTCTCTTATGACTCCACTGAATTCAAAGATGCACTCCTTGCATCATCTCATAGAGTTTCCACCCTCTGTCGCACAGTCCTTGCACTTAGCCTAGAGAACCAAACATAACTCAACACACTTACATATAGAAAATTTTATCTCTATCCCTACAGATGATTTATAACATTCATATACAACTCAATTTCATACAATGACATTCATAACACAACATCCATTACAAAGAAATTGATAACAAGAAAAACTGTCATTTTCTATTAATGGTTGAATGTTCATTACAATAGTGGAGTTTGAGCTACTACTGAGTCTTGGCTCTCTGTGTTTCTCTCCCTATATCCTATGCATCTACCTACAACCACCTCTACTTGGAAAAAATACAAATATTTATACAAGAGGGGCTCGACAAGCTTCCCTCCAAGATAAACTAGTGGTGTCAAATCACCATTCAAAACGCCAGTCTAAGGGGAAAATTACAATGATGTAAATTTGCTCCAAATCGGATGCAGATCCCTCCTAACATCAACCACTTAATGGTGACCTTATCTCTAGCTTGTTTGAAGGCACAACATGGCTCTTCCAACCTGTAGGCATTAATTGCCTTGATTAGGCCTTAGATTCTCAAAGGAAAAATGAGAGAGTGGCACCTCTCCCTTCCTTGAATGCACACCATGCATGTTAATCGACTGACGCGTGCTGAGGTGGTGCGATGCTCCTGCATCATACTTCACGACTACGAAAATCATGATCTCCTGCTTTTTGACGATTAAAAACGTCAACGAAGTTTCGCCCGCAAAGTGTTCCTAAAGCCTATTATTAGAAGAGTTAAATAATACTAGTAGGTGGGACCCCTTGTATTTTGGAGATCATGTCTATTCATATGTGATGTTGTGATGATGTTCGACATGGATTACATGGTTAATGAGATCTTGTTTTTATGGGCTATGGTTTGAGGCTTATGAATTATTGGTTCTTTGTGTTACTATGGCCTATGCTATTCATTGACACCAGTGCTACCTGTTCTTGGAAAACCTGCATAGCTGACATGTTAGTAACATATACAATCAATTGAAAAGAAATGAAAACAATGCAACAAATGCAAAGGGAATATTTTGAACTATGCTAGGTGCTATACTACATGCATGAAGGATTTAAATGATTATGATTAAATCCTAGCTAGCAAGTAATAGTTATGCGATTTGATTGAGTTATATGGTTAATATGCATATGGTATGGAATGTTGGTGGCACATTTGACAAGGTAATATATGCTAATGGTTACGAGAATTGTTGAATTATATGGAACTTGGTTGAATTATGTTATGGCATAAGTTAGAAAGGTGATATGGCCACGCTGTTGGTTTTAATGGGTGATGGTTTCAATACATGGTTTGATTAATTGTGTCTATGGAAAGCTCATTGGCATATACTAAAGAATTAATGCATTGAGAATGGACGTGATGTGCATTTACTGCATGTCACCCTTTATCCTTGTCTGGCCTCCACCCTAATCGGGATATTGTTCAATTTTTTTGTCGTGGTTATGCTTTGATTTCTTAGCAGAGGGGAACCACTCGACCAGTTCGCATTTTAAGGTGTTCGATTACAGGTATGTATTTTTTTGGCCATTCACGAGTCTTCTCTGGTTATGAAATGATTAATTGCTCGAGTGTATTTGTTTTTGTTTTCCTTAAGTATTGCAACTATGTAAATTTTTGTTCCTGGAATGAAGTGTGGATGGTTCTTTCTACAATAACATTGAATTCATAGAAGTTATTGGTCATCCTGGGTGTTATATATTTGTTATCCTTGCTGGTTTCGTTGGAGGGTTTTGTTTTGGTCTTGGGTGGATAGATATTCTCACGCATTTGTCAGTATATCCAGTCTTTGGATTTTGTGAGTTTAAGGGTTGGAGGCACTCTGTGTCATGGGGTTTGTTCACTTGAGCATTGGTTTGTTTCCATCACCCAATGGTCACACAGTGGGTTATTTTGTTAAGTTATTGGTCCTGTCTTCACTTCAACATTGTGTTTGTTTGACTAGAGAACCATGAGGGTTATACACTGCATGTGTTAAGTATTGTTACTAGCCGAGTTAGAGTCCCACTCCTTTGTTAAATCCCCTGTCATGGGATTTGTTACCTGTCCACGAATGAGTCATGGTTCTCTCTATGTATTCATCGTTGGCCTCGGATTTTTCACCATTACAAGGAGTTGTCTCTATTCTCCTTGTGTTGGCTACAGAACAAACCCTTATCCCTCTAGTCTAAATTTGTATAGAGAAGATTGTTAGGCCTGTCAAGTTTACTATGGTTATTTTGGATTGAATGTATTGTCGATTAATTTGAATATAGGCTCACCAAGTTGGTCATGTCATAGTCCTGTTGGTTTGGCATCTAGTCAGGGCCTTTGTTATAACAATGGTAAACCCTGCATTGCTAATTGCACAACTCAAAATATACAGTCGCTCTCCTTATGTTAAATAACTTAGTATTGTTTAATGGAGAGGGCCGCAACCCCGTTTCGAGTTGATGCATGGGTATGTGTGGTTTCCACAACCTGTTAGGTTGATTGATTCTTACGATAGTGGTGAATTGGTTGGTTGATACACAATCACTATCCCTTTGCACTAAGATTATTTGGATGTTTAACTTGGAATTGGTTACAATTAATAAATGATGATCGCGCGTACTGAAATTGTGTGTGGTGCTTCTACACCATGAATATTTGGTCATTGTAACTATGAATTATTTTGGGGCCAAATGGTTATTGCAACCAGGATGACTGTAGAAATTTCATCCAATGTGTGCATTATGATTATCCGATTGCATGAGATCGAGTTTTTTTACACATCATGGTTGGTTGCAGTTTGGTTAATTTGAAGCATTATTGTATTAGTTTGATAGCTCGACATGAGGGTTCGAGTTAATAAATATGACTATGTGTTTGAAATTGTAAAATGAAAATGTTGCATCATGGTGTTTTGGGTGGCTACCCACTGTGCATGATATGGATGATTTCATGTTTCACACTCAAGGATACTCACAGAGTTTTAAGAATGTCTTTGTTGCAATCTAAACATTTGTTGAGACATTGTTGAGACCTAAAATTGACATTCTCATTACCCTATTAAACTCTTCACCTATACCTTTTTGGGCCTACCTAAAGCTTGAGTGAATGACAAGAATGCTACCAATTGCCAGTAATAAGGTCATAAGGTAAAGTATGGTTAATTCATGCATTTTGTGGTTTATTGAGTTAAGGAATTAAACATTTCATGTACTAATGCTTGATTTGTCATATGTGAATCCTTGACCTCTAGATGTCCAGCGTTCCTGTACCATCTCAGCCATCCGATACTCGCGTGCCAAGACTGCTGCCATCCAAATCTGGTACCAAGTGCATCCAGTACTAAAATAGCATCTGTTGCTATCTGATACCAACACACATTGTTATGATCCGGTACCACCTTTTGCGCCCTGTCGTGATCCAGTACCATCTGCCTGTTACGATCCGGTACTACTATGGAAGAGCCTAATGCACTAAGTTAAGTGCCAGATCTCGCCTAAGTCAATTGGCGGACGTCTATTTGTTTAGCAAGGCTATGATAAGAAAAGTTTGTTAATTGCCTCATCCTCATGCACTTCGTGTCATGAGGATGAAGCTAAAGATGTAACCGAATGATTAAACTTAACAACTGATTGATTTGCAAATCACTTCTCCTCCTTGTGTTTCACGATTCAGACTATTAAATAGCCATGGCAAGGATGATAGAAGGGGAGGAGAGTTATCATATCATCAATATGTAAGAAGTGTATGATAGTACAGAACATATCCTGAGTGAAGATTAATGGAATGTTATTTTATCTCCATATTCTGATTATCTATGATTAAGAATGAGTTGAATTGTTAAAGAGAGTTTTGATTTTATGTTTTGAAGTGTGAGTGAGAGTAATGTGTGTGTTAAAAGCAAGCTTCATGTAGACTTCCATAGCTGACCTGTTGAAGCGGCAAGGGCCCACCGCCCAACAAAGGTCAACCTCTTCGTAGATTAGCATTAGTGTTTGTTTTCAGTAGTATAAACATTGAATTAGCTAAAGCTTTAACTCTGTTAGATGATAGCAGTACATCTTAGATTAAGATTTCCATTCTATAATTGCTTAGAGATCTTTAATTGCTTTGTTTTTTCATATGCTCTATTTCTGTTCTCATGAATTTGATTTCCTTGAGTGATCATAGCTATTGGCAGCGATAGTCAACACTACTTGGATAAGAACTAGTGAAGTTCATTTTGAACCACAGCAGAACCAACATATTGACTATTGAACTACCCATGCTATGCTGATTGATGTGTGATTTCCTTTCAGAAAGTGTGGATTGCATAGTTAGTTTTCTGGGTCAGACATTAGAGTTGATCTATCAAACCAATTCCATCTCATACTTGCATGTGCTATAATGGAATAGATAGCCTCTCTGTGAAGGACAACCAAAGTGCATTGTAGTTTGCTATTTTGATTTGTTTCCAGCATACATAATCTAGTTTGATTCTATACTCATGACATTAGGAATTACCTTTCTTGCTGGTGTCTTGTAACTCTGTCGATTATGAATTCTGGATTGATAATTAATGAGTGCATTATATTAGACATATAAGTAGCACAACATTTTGGCATCATTGCCGGAGACTTGCAAATGATAGGAAGTATTTTTTTAGCTTAGATTGTTTGCATAAATTTTAATGTTTTTAAAAGGATGCTTGAGGGAGGAGGATAAAACATTTAAGACGTGAGTGAAGAGCCACGCGGCCACTAGAGTGGGGTTCTCTGAAGCCAGGTTGCCTTCTTACCTTCTAGATAGAATTAGAATTTCAATTCAGCTAAAATTTCCATTTTATGCATAGATATAGAGATAACAAGGGTAGATTTGTAAGCTCCAAAGATTCAAAAACAACCCCCCCCACTAATCCAACTGACACTGGTGCAAGAAAAATTCCACCAACAGAAAATTCAAGGGGAGCCAACGAGGCTCCAGAAAGAGAACATAAAAAGGAAGAATCAGTATTGGGACAGGCAGAACGTGAGTCTGTTGAACATTTAGGAGACACAAAAAATCCAGTTTCTGAACCATCCATCAGTAGAATGGCAGAAGAAGAAGGAAATACAGCTACAGAGACTAAAACCTTTGGGTTTCCAATCTTGGATATTTCCAGAAACATCAGCATGAAGAATATCCCATTATCATCGTTACCCAATTTCAGAGGTATGTCAACTGAAGTTCCAGATTTATTTTTATTCAAATTTGACATATTATGTAGAAGCTATAACTACTCAGATGATTCCCAAAAACTTAATCTTTTTCCTGCTACAATGAAAGACTCATCCTTAAGATGGTTCATGAGCTTAGGAGAAAATACAATCCTTTCTTGGGATCAAATGAAAGACACATTTTTACGAAAATACCAAGACTATTGTAAGGATAATGTTAAAAATGACATTTTTAAAATGCATCAAACAAAATA
>ML788877.1:391252-414945 GCA_009831015.1 Picea engelmannii | reverse complement strand
CAACATAACAATACAAAGAATTCCTTGAGAACATAGTGGTCATTCATGGCTTTTTATAGCCAAGCATTGAGTCATTATGTGACCTCTTTTGAATGTGAAAAGGGGCTCTTTAGGGCACCATTAGGTCTTTGACCAGCCCCCCCACGTGGATTGAGCTCGAATTTGGTGTCAAATCGACTTGGGAGTTGATCCATTAGTGGTTGGGAGGCCGACCAATTTCATAAATGCGTCGTTTAGCAGGCGCGCGGGTTTTTCGCCCAACAGCCGTGCCTCGGGCGCGCAGGCGCGCCTTGTACATTGTTGTTACGCGCGCGCGTGCACGAAACCATGTTCTGTAAAGCGCATTTGAATTTTTGATCATTTGTATAGTTTTTTGACCCTTTTTCAATGCTGAGGATTTAATCCTGTGCCATGAATGACTCCAGTCCTGTGTTGATGATGCGGAGTTCTTGTCGCCTTGTGCGGATGAAATTTCAGTGATAACAATCCTAATACACAATATCTACAACAACAATGGGGTCCTTCCCCAATGACTTATCCACAATGGACACCTCAACAAACTCAGCCTTGGAAACAAGGTTGGAGGGGATCTATGTATGGGAATCCCTCTTACCCTACATATCCACAGTACCTTGCAAACATTTCCCAATTACTGCCTGGATTCAACCCACCACAGATGCAATCTTTACTCCCACCTCCTATACAACAACAATTTACAAACCCCTTGAATCCTAATCAACAGCAACAAGTATCTATAAATCCCAATCAACAACCACAAAACCATGCTTCCCACAATCCTCCGAGACCAACAACAATCCCTGCCCAGCCAATCCCTAACCCCAATAATCGACCCACCCACCCTATGCAAAATACATAAATTCAAACCTTTTCCACCTATGAAATTCAACTATGATTAGGGAAAGTGGTAAACCAATCAGATCCTGCAGTAATAATTCAGGAAGAAAATGATAATCATTCTAAGGAAGAAAACACTCAAACCACCCCTGCAGAAGAAGAGGCCTCTCCTCCTATCCCAATCACTTCTCAGTCTATACGAGTACCCCAACAAATTAATCTTCCACCTTACCCCGAAAGATTGTTAGTGAAGAAACCCGACCCACCCTTGCACAGAGATATAGAAGATGAATTACGAAATGTGTGCATAAAAATACCTCTGCTACAAACTATTAAGGATATCCCTGTTTACGCTAAAATTATAAGGGATCTTTGCATTAAGAAACTAGGAAGGAAGAAGAAGGAACCTCCTCTTGTTCAGGTAGTGGGACAATTATCTGAATTTATTTCTGAAATGCCATACAAATATAATGACCCTGGAAACCCAATTGTCACTATTGAAATTAATGGCATTTCTCTACCAAACACACTCATTGATTTGGGTGCAACTATTAATGTAATGCCTTTTGACACTATGCAGAAGCTCCAAATCAATCAGCTAAGACCAATGCAAACCATGATCGAGTTGGCAGATAAGTCAGTCATTAGCTCTGCAGGAAGTCTAGATGATGTCACAGTCACCCTAGCTTCTTGGGAATATCCAGTAGACATTTTAGTCATCTATTCTAAATCATCCTCCAAACTAGGACACCCTATGGTTCTTGGCCACCCTTGGCTGGCCATAACAGATGCCTTTATCAGCTGTCAGTCTGGTGAGATGACTATATCCAATGGCACACATAGCCAAAAACTTGTTCTCTTCCCTCCTTCCCAACCGACACAGGAAATACCTATTTGGTTAGAAAACCCTTATGGAGAGGAAGATTGCATCAGACCTTTGTTAACACTTGAACAAGTAAAAGGAATACAAGAACAATCAGATGAACAAGTCTTAAGCTTATTTTTGGCTGACACAAATTGCATTGAATACCCAAGGTCTTTTGCAGAATTTTCACATATTTTTAGTTCTGAATTTCAACAAACTTGGCACCCTAATATCACTCAATTATACACTTTATCACTAGCCTCCTCAGATAAGGAAGAAACTACTAAACTTGTTGAGATTATCCCAGGAAAACCTTTGTTTATCAACTCTAGTTTGGAACCATAACAAAAGACACAAGTGATTGAAATGCTCCAGAGACAATTTGTTGCCTTTGCATGGGATTATGCAGACATGAAAGGCATTCACCCTGACACATGCACACATCATATCTACACTAATGACCAAATCAGACCAGTCATATAGCCTCAGTGAAGGATGAATCCGTCCCTTAAAAATATTGTAAAAGAAGAATTGCAAAGACTCCTCCGAGCTAATCTCATATACCCCATTTCAGATAATCAATGGGTATCTCCACTTGTCATAGTCCCCAAAAAAAATGGTAAGTGGAGGATATGTGTAGACTTACAGGAGTTAAACAAAGCCACCCATTATTATCGGACTAATCGGTAGGTGCGGATAGTAACTGATCTCCCTAGATCCACTTAGATCTAGAACAAAACACACCAGAACATGATGCTTTCCTTAAGTTTTAGATATTGAATTTACTAACTAAAGAGGGATGTGTGACATATCATTTAAATGTCTCTTCCTCTCGCCATTTCCATCCTAACTATGTTCCAACACTCATACAATGATGATCCTACAAAAGAACGCAACCAACCAAAGTGATAGAAATTGCATAAACTCAATATAAACCTATGTATGTGATCAAGGAATCATATAATAAAACACAACAAGCTTTATAGGAAAGAATCATATTACTGTATCATATTAAATGTGAAAGAGAGATTAAAACCATGGCCTTGATGTCATAAGGTCCCTTCCAACTGTCCTTCGTTCCCCACACACTTTCACTCCAAGAATTCTGAGAGCACAGATCTGATAATATTCACAATCTATCTTGACAAAGTGGCTCATCTAACCAAGCTAAAAAGCTCCAAAGCTCAATCCAATCCAAGCTAATCCCAAAATATCCAAAGCTAACCCAAGCTACGAAACCTAACTTTCTCCATGAGAGCTCCTCTCCTTTTATAAGATGAAGAGGATAAGGTGAGGAGGTTAGGATGATCCCACCAAATCATGAAAGCAAGTAAGATCCAAACCATTCGGATGCCACCTCACCATGGAAGTTTCTCCTTCTAGAAGATTCGAGAAAACGCTTGTTTTTCCCACGTGTAGGCATTCTCGCACCCTACCTATAGAGAAACCTGTGAACCTCTCGCAACCCAGCTATGGTGCAACCTGTGAGAATCAGGCATTCTCGCACCCTGCCTATAGAGAAACCTACAAACTTCCTTTTTTTATAGGATTTTTCCAAAGGAAAAAACAACTTCTTTTCTCAGGAAAAGTTCTTCTCCCTTCTCTCTTCAGGAACTCAGGCCACTGACCCCTTTGAAGGAAACATATAGGTTTACATCATTAACGGTCATAGGGATGACAAAAATAATGTGTAATAGAGAGCCCCCCAAAGTATGAAGTTAGAACAGAGTGATAGCTGAAATACTTTGTCGAGTGTGTGTAGGGAACAAGGAACAGTCGGTCAGAAACCTGTCAACAAACAAGGAAATACAGTACAATAATATATCATCATTGAGGTAGGCATTCCCACACTCAGAATACAAATGACTGAGAGCATAAATGTCGACATGTCAAGATCCATGTCAAGTAAGATAGGTCATGGCTACCAAACATACACTGTGGATCCATGCCGATATGACTCAAATATGAACATAGCCACCAAACATACACTATGGATCTATGTGTTAAAGTTTCAAATTTGAACATAGCCACCAGACATACAATGTGGATCTATGCAATAGTACACTGAATATACTCCAACACAACCTAGATCTATCAGAAAATATCTAGGGTCTTCATCTCCACCACTCTATAGTACGAATCTAACCATGTGAATACATGTGCTGAATTCGAACATGGTAGAAACCACTTGATTACCGGTCATTAGTGTATACCATTAACAAGCACGAGGGAAATCACCATTAATGTCAATGACACCCAAGGTACACTGGTACAATCCAACGAATGTGAATAAATGAGCTAAAGTCGAACGCTTGGCAGAATCTCCCGATCAGGGGTCAATAATGAAAACCCACTATCAAAAGTGAGGAAACCTGCCATTAAGGCATGCAAGTTCCAAGGTACTAATTAGTTTCTAAGTCTAATTTCTGGATAATGAGTTGAAGTCGACAGGAAAAGACTCATCACAGGAGGGCCTTAATGTATCCCACATCAATGACACGAAACAAGTAACAAGATTTGATGTAGATCAGAGTAAGAAGTGATTAAGGACTGACTCAGGGATGGATGACACAATAGAAGGCTTAAAGACTGCAGAAATGGCCGACGCAATAGAAGGCTTTTCGGGTTGAACTTCTCTTTGAACATATTGACGACACGACAATTGTCTTGGAAAAAATGAATCAACAACAAGGACCATAGACTAATTTGTAATCTTATAAAGGAGTATGATCAGGAGACAAGTGGATTTTCCAACCTAGACACAAAGCAAGTGAAAGGGTGTCATGTTCAAAAGCTACTCTTCCACAAAATACATGTTTAGACACAATTCTTTCCCAATTTTTCCCTCACCATTTTTGGCGAGTACCTCTTTATTTTTACGCAAGCTTGAGGAGGATAACATATGCTTGTCAATTTAAGTTCATCCTTTGGACGAGTCCCTCGGAGTATGTTTAACGAACCCTAAGAAGGAGTGGTTCGATCCCATATGGGCCTTTCAATGTTTGTTTTATGAGTCCAAAGAAAGAAAAATCAGGGGTTTTTCATGTTTAGAGAGTCTGAAAAACACTTAAAAGAGAACTCTCTCAGTTCCTTTTAAGTAAAGTAGTCTGATGAGATAGAAAAAGAGATAAATTATCACCCAATAGACATTTTCTTCAAATACTTTAACGAGCGTGAAGAGAACAAGATCGCTTGGCAATCTTTTCATGTTTAGAGAGTCTAAAAAGAGCTTAAAGGGAACTCCAAGGGGTTCCTTTTTCGTATAACCTTTACGAGTCTGAAAAAGTGATAAAAGTATAATCAATTACATTATCATTGATTTATGAGCACGAGAAAGAACAAAGACTAAGCTCGACAACTTATTCTCATGTATTTACGAGCATGAGAAAGAACAAAGACTAAGCTCGGGATTGTTTTCATTTTTACGCAAGCTTTAAAACAAAACAAAACTATGCTTGGGATAGATTTTAATTTTTACACAAGCTTAAAAATTAAACAAAACTACGCTTGGACCTGGTTTCATTTTTACACAAGATTGAACCAGAGGAAACTATGCTTGAGGTAAGTGGTTTCATTTTTACACAAGCTTGAACCATAGAAAACTATGCTTGTGACTTCCCAATGCATAACACAGGTATGGTTGGTACTTAGCCCCCAGCTTAAGAAGCTAGTAGTTTAACTTCAACATGAAGTCTAGAGGCTGAGCCAAACGCCCCCGAAGCTTCATTTCATCCAACTGTAAAGGAGAATGAAATGAAGCTTCAAATACTAGATGAAGGACTTGACTCAAACAGAGAGGGGGGAAAACTACTTCATTTTTTAACGAGCTTGACATAGAAACAAGAACTATGCTCAGAGACCTCTGTTTCATTTTTTAACGAGGTTTCCTCCGAGATGAAAAAACTATCCTCAGGACCACTGTTTCATTTTTTAATGAGGTTGCTGCAGAGATGCAAAAACTATCCTCAGAATCTCTCTTCTTGATCATGGATTCCAAGAGGACAATGCTCCGAAAGGACACCATGTCAAGGGACAAAACTCGGTCATGGCTTCCAAGAGGTCTTCACTGGAAGGAAGAAATACACTTTGGAAGGACACCATGTCGAGGGTTGCGACAGGAGTAAATATATCAGGCTCTAACAACCCTATCGAAGAGATCACCATGTCAACTACTGGATCTAAGTCATTAGAAGTTGAAGTCATGGGCGACAATGCCACATAATTGACCTGTGGTGGGGGAGATACTATTTGCATATAAGAACCATTTAGGGAGTCAATCCATCCAGGGTCAATGAATGAAAGTTGATCAACAGTCACAACTCGTCCATCGTGAGGGAAATATATCACACAAAAAAGAGTAGACACAATAGCTTTCATGGCATAGACATAATCTCCCCAGCGGAGTCCCCAATTTTGTTATCGGACTAATCGGTAGGTGAAGACACTAACTGATCTCCCTAGATCCACTTAGATCTAGAACAAAACACACCAGAACATGACGCTTTCCTTAAGTTTTAGATATTGAATTTACTAACTAAAGAGGGATGAGTGATGTTGTAACAGATATGAAAATCGACTGTGCCGCCCAAGGGTTTGTTAACAGGGTTCATCTCTTGAATTGACTTATTTGCTCTCCAAGTTGGAACGTTAATGAGTTTAGAATATTCAATTTATGATTGGAACATCTATTCATTAATTAATCAGATGATATTGTTTCTATATCTTTTCATAACATGTTTGTCAGAGACAATCAACCATAGTTTGTTAAATTATCCAGGAAGTCAAGGCCTTCAAGGTTTAATGTCAAGATGCACAGTTCATTATGAGACCTACAGTTTCTTTAATTTCACTGCGCTTTCAGTAGCCCTCGCAGAATCACCACCACCACTGAAGCTGATCACACCGTTGAGTAAATATAACAGTACACATATCAGCCAAGAGGAATTGTATCTATATATGGGATTTGACTCTGCCAATTCTAATGCTAGTTTGGTCCTTGAGAACTCACCGCTCTTATAAAAGATGGAAGTCAAGGCAATTAATCAACGAGATGCAGATCTTCTTTACATGTGGAAAAAGTATAAGAAATCGAAGGAGGACTCTCCAGAGAGGCTCACTGCACAGACACAATTGTTGGAGTACATGGCTTCTCTTCTTCTCAGGATTAGCACTACGCTATCAACACACGAGAACAAGGCGACTAAGTGATCAAAATTATCGTGTGGGTTTGGTAAAGCTCAAGTGCAAGTGCAGCCCTTGTTTTTTATTCATAGCCAACATGACGAATGTGGAAAGTAATACCACTATTCCTCAGTTTCTTGTATTTCTAGGGGCCCTAATATTCCAACCTCAGATCCAAGGGGTAGAGGGCGAGTCTGATGCCAAGCCAAGTCGGAGATGATTGCAGAGACTCCAAGAAAGTCAGTCTGGAAAGTTGATTGCGTGCAAGAATCACTGATTGGAACTCTCGAGATGGTTGTTCCATATAATGTCGCTCCTTCAGACTGACAATTCGGCCAAACTTTTGGGGGAGACCGTTGGTGGTGGAACCCTATTTTGATAGGGTGGACGCACTTGTAGTTGCATGGTTTCCTGGCAGTGAAGGGCAGGGTGTTATGGATACAATATTCATGGATGCAGTGGAAAATGGGACTGTACAAGAGAGATGCCCAGATGGATATACCCCATTTGTCTGTCGGGATCAGAAAATGCAAATCCAGATGGATAGTGCCAGTGCGAATGACAGTGCCAGCGATCATCATCTTCCAGTACTACGTAATAGAAATGACAACGACAACAACAACACCTGTCTTTTGTCAGAAGGTCGTCCCCATTTGGCTCCCTCCTCGACCAATTCATACGATTCCTCTGAGAGAGGCATATTGAACAATGACGGCAGCAAAAGCACCGTTTCTTCCGAGTCCAGACTCCTCCGAAGCAATGACTCGGTCTTATCGGCGACAAACGCAAGGCACAACCTGCGTTTCTATAGACTTCCAACAAGGATGCCAGTGTCATCAATGGAAATGGGAAGAGAGTTTGGGTAATGGAAACGGGAATGGGAATGCATGGTGTAAGAACAAGAGTACGTCCTCTCTTCAGTCCAGCGCAGTGGGAGGAGCTGGAACACTAGGCGTTGATTTCCAAGTACATGATGGCCTGTATCCCCATGCCGGCCGAGCTTATCATTCCTATTCGCAAAAATTTTGCATTCACTTCCTAAACGATCTCCTCCACTTCCTCCTCATCATCATATTTCCACTCAACCAGGAAGATGTTGGAGAACAGACGGTAAGAAATGGAATTTCTCAAGGGACGTCGTCCCTGACCAAAAGTACTCTGAACGCCACATGCATAGGGGCCGTCATCATTCGAGAAAGCCTGTGGAAGGCCACACTGCCGCCGTCACGTCTCAATCTAATTCTATTTTTGCCCTGTCTTCCCTAATTCTGGCCGTTGATGTTATCACTAGCAACAACGTCCTCACACGCCTTTCAATCTCAGTTAACTCGCTGCAGAAACTACACCAACCTAGTCCTCTTCTGGGGACGAAAAATTTGTCCTTCACTGGGAGCGGGAGCCAGATTCAACAATACCCATTGCAGGCAGCTGCCGGAGCAGTAACATCATCATCATCATCATCTGCTATGGGAAAAAAAGATTAGTATTTGAAGCATCCCTTAATGTGCAGTTTTTCCTCTGTTTTGCCTTGAGTAGAACAAGACCTGCGCCTTAATCGTTTTGCCTCATTTACAAGTTTTATTTGTTCACAGCCTTTCCTCTTTCTTTCTATGAGTGAGACAAGACCTGTGTTCAGATATTTGAAGTATTGGTGTTACTCATTCTATTGAAAGGAAGACCATATGCTTGGCTTTTTCTTTCAGTTTTGTTCATCCCCTATCTGCTATACATCCTCATGATTTTAAAATGAATTAGACAAATGAGGTCATGCCTTTTCGTTTCTGATCTATAAATGAGTGGAATGACTATTTTAGACCTAGTTCTAGAAGTCTCCTATGACTGATCAATCAACAAGATTTATTTCTTTTAAAAATGTGCTAAGGCTTGGCTCTTTTACAACCTAGAGTCAACTCTTGCGACAACAATTTCTGGCGCCGTTTCCGGGGACGGAGGATGAAGTTATCTTCCCTGGGATACAAAAAATTTCAGATCTATATCTTGATGGTGAACAAGGGATAGACATTCAATTGGGTGTGATCATTCACCTGGCGACTCCTTGGTTCGTAGGCTCTACATGATTTTGTTGGTGACTCCACTGGTCTCAAATGTCGAACGTTCGCTGCTCGAATTGCTGCAAGGTTTGCTCCTCTAGACTTTATAAATGTTTATGGCTTTCCAAACATTGTTCCAGACATTAAAATTTGGGGAGATATCCTTCCTAAATTTGGAGAATATGAGGATGACAATCCTGGTCAACATTTGTTTGAATTCCACAAGCTCATGGAAGAATTAAATGTACATCATGAAGATGTCCTCATGAAATTGTTTATGTTTTCATTGGAACAAGATGCTAGACTCTGGTATAAATCTTTACCCCATTCCAGTATTCCTTCATTGAGATGCTTTCACACACTTTTTCATCAACATTGTAAGAGGATATATTCTGCTGAAATCCTTTTTGAAGATTGTTGTGATACAAGTCTTCTTGAGGAGGAGGAAGAAAAAATAGAAATTTCTCAAGTTGATGAAGATGACCAGTATGAGGAAGAGTTGGCTCATAAAGATGCTAGATCTTGTGAAATTATTCAAGAAGAAGATATTCGGCATCACGGTCAACCTGCAAAAGAGATAGAAAGGAATGATTGTTGTTTCATTCAGGAAATACAGAGACCACTTTCTCCTTTAGATAAAGAAGAGATGGGTCTGCTCCTACACAACCATGTTGCAGCCCCTACTCACACAGATTTACAGCTTTCACACAGTCTCGGATATGAATGTCGAACCTCTTCCATTTCTAAAAATGTAAATCTGTTTTTAAATGGTAACAGTCATGTATTTCATGGAACCTTACAGGAAGTTAGTGAACCTATTTATGATGATTTCCTACCAGAAGATCAGATTCTAGACTCTGCTTTGTTTCATGAAAAAGAAATGGTTGCCATGTTTAATGATCCTGAGCATCATGAATCAGAACATAGAGTAGTCCTGGATGTTTTAAAACCTCAGTATGATATGTTTCTCCAAGACCCTTTTGCTGATCTTTTGGATTCATTTAATGGAGGAATATGCTATGTCATGAATATTTGGTCACAAGAATTGATGAAAGGTTCAAAAATCCATGATCACTAATAGGTCATATGGGAGTTGTCTGTTTCCTTTTTCAGCCTGCTCGAAGAAAGTGTGAGGAAATTTCAAATAAGTAGACAATTATTGGATTGGCTTCACTGGCATTTTCGTATCATTTGATTCAGTGAAAATTTTTCAGTAATTAGAGTAGGTGATGTATATAAATAAGCTTGACTTGAAGCATTAGATTACATCGATGGTTTTCAATATGTTTTTCAGTTCAGTTTTGAATCCAATATGGTTTTGTTTTAAAGCATTACGACTCCATAACCCAATGGATGAATAAGCAGTTTTTTGTTCCGCAAAGATGCAAGTAAAGTGACAGCATTCAAGATTTGATATGGATGGAGGCACCTGGTCTATTGTTCTTGGAACTTTACAAGAAATTCCCATCCCTAGTTGGAGCGGATGTTGTAACAGATATCAAAATCAACTGTGTCGCCCAAGGGTTTGTTAACAGGGTTCATCTCTTGAATTGACTTCTTTGCTCTCCAAGTTGGAACGTTAATGAGTTTAGAATATTCAAGTTATGCTTGGAACGTCTATTCATTAATTAATCAGACGATATCATTTCTATATCTCTTCATAACATGTTTGTCACAGACAATTAACCATAGTTTGTTAAGTTATCCAGGAAGTCAAGGCCTTCAGGGTTTAATGTCAAGCTGCACAGTTCGTTATGAGACCTACAGTTTCTTTAATTTCACTGCGCTTTCAGTAGCCCTCGCTGAATCACCACCACCACCGAAGCTGATCACATCGTCGAGTAAATATAACAATACACATATCAGCCAAGAGGAATTGTATCTATATATGGGATTTGACTATGCCAATTCTAATGCTAGTTTGGTCCTTGAGAATTCACTGCTCTTAGAAAAGATGGAAGCCAAGGCAATTAATCAACGAGATGCAGATCTTCTTTACATGTGGAAAAAGTATAAGAAATCGAAGGAGGACTCTCCAGAGAGGCTCACTGCACAGACACAATTGTTGGAGTACATGGCTTCTCTTCTTCTCAGGATTAGCACTACGCTATCAACACACGAGAACAAGGCGACTAAGTGATCAAAATTATCGTGTGGGTTTGGTAAAGCTCAAGTGCAAGTGCAACCCTTGTTTTCTATTCATAGCCAACATGATGAATGTGGAAAGTAATACCACTATTCCTTAGTTTATTGTATTTCCAGGGGCCCTAATATTCCAACCTTGGATCCAAGGGGTAGAGGGCGAGTCCGATGCCAAGCCAAGTCAGAGATGATTGCGAGGAATCCAAGAAATCCAGTCTGGAAAGTTGATTGCATGCATGAATCACTGATTGGAACTCTCGAGACGGTTGTTCCATATAACGTCTTTCCTTCAGACTGACAATTTGGCCAAACTTTTGGGGGAGACCGTTGGTGGTGGAACCCTATTTTGACAGGGTGGACGCGCTCGTAGTTGCATGGTTGCCTCGCAGTGAAGGGCAGGGTGTTACGGATACAATATTCGTGGATGCAGTGGAAAATGGGACTATACAAGCGAGATGCCTGGATGGCTATACCCCATTTGTCTGCCAGGAGAAGAAAATGAAAATCCAGATGGACAGTGCCAGTGTGAATGCCAGTGCCAACGATCATCATCTTCCAGTATTACGTAACAGAAACGACAGCGACAACAGCAGCGCCTGTCTTGTGTCAGAAGGTCGTCGCCGTTTGGCTCCCTCCTTGACCAATTCATACGCTTCCTCCGAGAGAGGCATATTGAACAATGAAGGCAGCAGCAACACCATTTATTCCGAGTCCAGACTCCTCCGAAGCAATGACTCGGTCTTATCGCCAATAGACGCAAGGCACAACCTGCGTTTCTATAGAATTCCAGCAGGGATGCCAGTGTCGTCAATGGAAATGGGAAGAGAGTTTGGGTAATGGAAATGGGAATGGGAATGCATGGTGTAAGAACAGGAGTATGTCCTCTCTTCAGTCCAGCGCAGTGGGAGGAGCTGGAACACCAGGCATTGATTTTCAAGTACATGATGGCCTGTATCCCCGTGCCACCCAAGCTTATCATTCCTATTCGCAAAAATTTTGCATTCACTTCCCGAACGATCTCCTCCACTTCCTCCTCATCATCATCTTTCCACTCAACCAGGAAGATGTCGAGAACAGACGGTAAGAAATGGCGTTGCTCAAGGGATGTCGTCCCTGACCAAAAGTATTGTGAACGCCACATGCATAGGGGTCGTCATCGTTTGAGAAAGCCTGTGGAAGGACACACTACCGCCGTCACGTCTCAATCTAATTCTATTTCTTCCCCATCTTCACTAAGTCTGGTCGCTGATGTTATCACTAGAATCAACGTCCTCGCACGCCTTTCAATCTCAGTTAACTCGCTGCAGAAACTACACCAACCTAGTCCTCTTCTGGGGATGAAAAATTTGTCCTTCACTGGGAGCGGGAGCCAGATTCAACAGTACCCATTGCAGGCAGCTGCCGGAGTAGTAACATCATCATCATCATCTTCTATGGGAAAAAAATATTACAGGGCAGGGTTTGATATGAAGTTTATTTATGGTTCAAGTTTTAGCAGAGAGGCTCCTCGCCATTGATTTTAAACTCATATCATCAACTGTTAGATTATCATACTGGTGAACACCTATTTCGTCCTTCTTAGACAATAGGTTCAACTGTTGCCTTGTTAACTTCACCCACCTCAGCCATGAAATCAATGGTTGTCATAGACAAAACTCGATGTGAGTAATGAAATGCCAGCTAGTGTAGATACTTGAACTCACGGTTTTGTTACAGGTGTGAGCACTTATCAATCAAAAGTAGCCAAAGTCAGGTAATGGATGTCTTGGCTGCTTTTATGGAAAACTGGTGATGATGCATCTTTTTACGGAACTTAACAGAAAATCTTACATATTCTCTAATGTATCAACTTCTATGAATACAACTTATGTATTTTCTCTTGTTCAAGCTCCCAAAGAGATAAGGAGGTCTTGCAGGAAAGGAAAACAACAACGAGCTGGATGTCCAGTGATTCGATACCAGCTTATCTATTTCAAACAATTGATGCGTTCACATTTTTATTATTTATTAGAATCAAACGCATGGCTAATACTAAGAGAACACCCCACTTGTCAAAAGACTGATAACAGTTCAACGAAGCATCTGGCAGCCGCAGAGTCTAGAAGACAAACCGTTTCCGATTCCCGAAAGACTAAGAGTTTTGTTTTAGATTCTTCTCTTTTAAAAGAGGGAAGATGTAACAATAAAGAGGGGGGCGTATGAGTGCAGGACTGGGAGAAAAAACTCTGTCAAGAGAGTTTCATTGTAATGACTGAGTTCCTTGTAAAACCAGATTGGAGTAATAAAGATGATTTTTGCTTGAGACTGTGAGATTCATCACGATTGATTTCTTTCATCATGTTTTCCTTTTCTTTTGGTTGTGTTAAATCTATTTGGATTGCATTTATGTGTTCCTTACTCACAGTTGATATTTTCTTTACCATATCTTTATGTCTTCTTTGATCCATCACGATTGCATTACACTTTGTTTTCTTCTAACCGATGTGCTTCGTTATACTTTAGTATGACCACTACTATAACGAAAGGATTTGGGTTTTCTGTAATTGTTTATTGCCTTTCCTCTGCACCAGCTATCAGCTGTGTAAGACCAATATGCATTTTCAGAATTTTGCATATATCCTTTGCTACATCGGCCTTTCCTTTTTCTTTCCACTACTGCATCATGATTAATCAAAACACTAAAAGATAGACTTACTTTGCCTCACTTTCCACAAGTTATTTAATCTCTGCTATTGTCTCTTTTCTTCGGTTTTCATTTGACTCCATGCCCAATGGACCATTTCATTGGTTTAACACCCAAACTCCAAAAATCCAAGACCATCATTTACCCATAAATCTGCCCACCTTTTTCACGCTACTTAAATTCCTATTGTGACATTGTTCGAGAGATCCCTCTCGGGTTGGAAGGGGCAACTCCCAATCCAAAGTGGGTCGAGGTTGCCTCGAGATTGATTTGTTGCAGCCCATTTCAGTTTCGAGTGTCAACAAGTGACATATCGTTTAAATGTCGCTTCCTCTTTCCATCGCCATCCTAACTGTGTTCCAACTCTCATACAATGATGATCCTACAAAAGAAAACAACCAACCAAAGTGATAGCAATTTCATAAACTCAATATAAACCTATGTATGTGATCAAGGAATCGTACATCAAAACACAACAAGCTTTATAGGAAAGAATCATATTATTGTATCATATTAAATGTGAAAGAGAGATTACAACCATGGCCTTGATGTCATAAGGTCCCTTCCAACTGTCCTTCATTCCCCACACACTTTCACTCCAAGAATTCTGAGAGCGCAGATCTGATAATATTCACAATCTATCTTGACAAAGTGTCTCATCTAGCCAAGCTAAAAATCTCCAAAGCTCAATCCAATCCAAGCTAATCCCAAAAGCTCCAAAGCTAACCCAAGCTACAAAAGCTAACTTTCTCCATGAGAGCTCCTCTCCTTTTATAAAATGAAGAGGATAAGGTGAGGAGGTTAGGATGATCCCACCAAATCATGAAAGCGAGTAAGATCCAAACCATTCAGATGCCACCTCACCATGGAAGTTTCTCCTTCTAGAAGATTCAAGAAAACGCTCGTTTTTCCCATGTGTAGGCATTCTCACACCCTACCTATAGAGCAACCTGCGAACCTCTCCCAACCCAGCTATGGTGCAACCTGCGAGAATCAGGCATTCTCACACCCTGCCTATAGAGCAACCTGTGAACTTCCTTTTTTTATAGGGTTTTTCCAAAGGAAAAAGCAACTTCTTTTCTCAGGAAAAGTTCTTCTCCCTTCTCTCTTCAAGAACTCAGGCCACTGACCCCTCTGAAGGAAATAGATAGGTTTACATCATTAACGGTCATAGGGATGATGAAAATAATGTGTAACACCCATAGGGATTACTTTCCCTTACCATTTATTGATCAGGTGTTGGATACCCTGTCCGGAAAGAAGTATTTTTCGTTCTTGGATGGGTTTAGTGGCTACAACCAGATACAAATAGCACTCAAAGACCAAGAAAAGACCACTTTCACCTACCCTTGGGGCACATATTCTTATAGAGTGCTCCCTTTTGGACTTTGCAATGCCCCAACCACTTTTCAAAGAGTTGTCCTAGCCATTTTCTCTGACTTGACCAATGATTGTGTGGAAGTCTACATGGATGAATTTACAGTCCATGGACAAGCCTTCCAGGAATCATTGGTCAGTTTAGAAAAAGTCTTGATTAGGTGTAAGGAAACTAACTTTTCCTTAAGTAATGAAAAATAAAAAATGATGCTCACTGAAGGTATTGTTTTGGGACATCACATTTCTCATTCTAGCATGAGAGTTGATCCAGAAAAGATTTATATCATCACACAAATCATAATACCTTCCTCACAAAAGGAAGTCCACGGATTTTTAGGACATGCTGGCTACTATAGAAGATTCATTCCGAATTTTACAAGCCTAGCAACCCCTTTATTTAAATTATTATCCAAAGAAGCTGAATTTATGTGGGATGATGAATGCCAAATATCTTTTGAAATTCTAAAATAGAAATTGTCAACTACCCCTATATTAAGAGGACCAAATTGATCCCTTCCTTTTCATATCTGTACCGATGCCTCAGACACATCCCTTGGGGCAGTCCTTGGACAAAGAGAAAATCAAATGCCCTATGTTATTTACTTCGTCAGTAAAACTCTGTCTCCAGTTGAAGTTAATTATACGGTCACAGAAAAGGAATTGCTAGTTGTAGTCCATGCTATCAATAAATTTAGACACTATATTACTGGATATCAAGCTTTTGTACACACTGATCATTCATCCATCCGATTCTTAATGAACAAACCTGTAACAAATCCTAGAGTTAAAAGATGGCTTTTATTATTACAAGAGTTTAATATCAACATTATTGATAGACCTGGTAAAGATAATCTTGTGGCTGATTTCTTATCTAGAATGATTCACCTAGGAGATAATGCACCAGTAGAAGATACCTTTCCTGATGAAAAATTATTTTATATTTCTACATTCACTCCATGGTATGCAGATGTTGCTAACTATCTTGTGATAGGGAAGATGCCTCAGAAATTGTCTCCTAGAGAAAAACAGAAAGTAATTCAACTAAGTGCAAATTACATGTGGCACGATGATTGCCTCTACAAAACAAGACCATATTTGGTGATCAGGACATTGTTGGCAGCCAATTCACATTTTCCACTGACTAATAAGATGCCTACACTAATGTTCTGCAAACATCATTTTTTTGTTGCAATTTTTAAATCAACGACATTTTTATTTTTGCGACATTTGCACATTTACCTTCATTTTTGTTTTCACGACTATAACTGTGAAAGCTTGGTCTTTCGTAGTCACATTAAAATCATTATTTGAACTGTCATTATCCTCCTTGTCGATATGCCCATTGCGCTTACCTTTTACTTATCATCATACAGTTTAAAAGACCTTATGAACTACACTCATTTGACATTCTTTGATTGATCATGCAGTTTCGTTTCATGAGTGATTAAGTTTGTGATTCATTGGCAATTGGATTTATATGTTTTTTGATTTGATCTACTTGACCATTGGTTTCATGAAAATATATAGGTGTTATGGTTAAACCCTTGATATATTTCATTTCATATGACACCTAGTTCCAAAACGCATTGGTACCTCGCTTAAACTCTTGATATGAATTGATACATCGCATGTCACATAGTCAAAACATTGGTATTGGTTTCAATTTGTAAGTTTGGTTTTAAAACTATGGCATAACGTTTCGTTGCGCGCGTTGTTTTATACACTTACCGTTGATTTCATTGGTCGGGCAAGTGACATAATTGTTGAACTATACTATAGTGGGTTGAACAACTATAAGAGTCGGCGATTGTACCATTAGCAATGACTATTCTGCATGGCAGAAATAGCTCCACCACCTTCGCACGATGTCATTGATGCCTATCCCTTATCCCTATTCCACCTCTGTTAGCCCGAGTAACCCTTCATGCACTCTGGTCCTGTGTATGCTATGATTCAAACCCTGGCTCGTTCACCGTGTGCTCGGCTCCATAGCATCGATCATGCGAATTCAGCCAAATTGCAGCCAAGCCTTGCTACTGTTCGACAATGCCCAGAAAGACTTAGAGGATAACGGTTGGCTCACCTTCGTGCAGAGGTTTGAGGGTTTTAATTTATTTTTTCCATAGAATTTTTCCCTGACTTTTGATGGCTGTAGAGCCAAGGTGGGCGACATTCAGTTGGAAATCATTGAAGAGTTTATTAGCTCTGCTACAGGGTTACCATCCACGGGCCAACATTGGTTTAAAAATTCAAAAGTGGAAGAGGTTCCATGGCCACTTTTGTTCGTCTCGCGAAAGGTCACATCTTGTGACAGAGGTATTCCCATTTCCATGCTTAAACCACAATGGCATGACCTTTTGATGGTGGTTAAAAAATTCGTGACCTGTGAGGGTCGATATGGACTCGTTTTTCTCTACCACCTACGTTTGTTTATGAATTTTATATGATATCCATTGAATATTCCTTTCTACTTTCAGCGTAGCCTATACAAAATGTCAAGAAGGTTTAAAAGGGAGAAGGCCAATAGTATCCTGTTCCACCATGGACTAATCAGACTTATCATTGTTCACCACTTAAGTCTCCATGGTGATAGATGGCAAGCTTTTATCACTCGAAATGGTTTTGATGATACAGACCCTATCCAGATTGACAAGCCTGTGATTAATGAAGCCAAGGTCGAGCCACCCATGCCCTTCCATGTCCTACTGCCTTCTCCTAAACCTTCGGTCGACCCTGATGTTGACTTACCCGATGCTATAACTGAGAAGGTTGAGGCTATTAAAAAGCCTGTAAGCAAAAAGGCCAAGGCAAACCCTAATGTTGATGGCAAAGGAAAAAAGAATGCTCGGCTTATCTCGAGAATGGCTAGGAATAAGCCTAAACCTAGTTTTGAGCAGAAGCCCATAGTCCTTAGTGAGGATTCGGACTCTGACATAGAACACTTCCTAGCTAGTGAGTACCCTTACTCACAGGGTCTGTTCTCTGAGCCACCTTATGAATTCGTTTCGAATCTTCCCCCTTGCCTAAGGAACAATCCCAATTACCCAGGGATCAAACTACCTAACGAAACCCTTGGCAATTTAACCAAACCATAACCTACTTTTTCGAAGCCCGGACAGTCGTCATGTGACCAATGTGATATGTGGTTGGAACGATACTATATAGACATTCCCTTATTACAGTCGAGGATCCAATCACTGGAAAGTCAAGTTGCAGTGTTGACCAGCCAAAGGGACAAGCTTCAAGCAACTGATAGGAAGCAGAGAACCACGTGTTCCATCATATTTAAAAACGTTGAATCGGCTACAGCTGTTGTCAACTCCAAAATGTCATGATCAAGCCGTCTTCTCGTCATACAGGTATGAATTTTGTATCAATTGCATTTTGTGAATTCCTTGAATTAATATATTTGAATTTGGTTTTCGAATAACTCTGTCTATCCTTTGAAATGGCTTTGTCACAATGATGTTCATCCTGTACATTGTTTTCGCTTTCCTAAAAATAAATGAAGTTTCGATTTGGATACATGATTTGCTCATGCCCAGTTTAGTCATTGATAGATTTTTATCGGATTTGATTTGCTGTCAATTGGATTTGTTTTGTATCTAATCTGAACAAGAGGTTTTCACGCTAGATTTAGAATATGATCATGTTTTGAGTTGATTTCGTTATGGTTAGTATGTTGTGATTGTCGAACGATTTCGTGAGTTTGGTTGTTATGATCTTTTAATATGCTGTGTCATATAATTTTCTAAATTGGGAATACAACTCTGATCGTTTCTGATTTGGAAAGAATGACTCTATTTTTATGGAAATAATACTCTCATTTAAGCCTGTGCAAATGATATTCACGCTCGAATCATGGAACGGTTTTGATTCACGACGACTATGTTAAACCCCAGCTGTTCGATTCGCCTGATTGGATTGTTGTGTATCTTCAGTTAGTATGATCGATTTTATGAGTTGTATTCGTATAAAAAATAGACTTGATTGCAGCTATGTTAATTTTAATTTTCAAACGAGTTTGTTAACTCAGATCGACCTATGTTATTTCTGTCTAATTCATATGAGGAAATTCGGGTAATAATCGTTTCAAAATGAATTCAAGAAATGATTTCGTCAATGATTTTGTCTGCCCCAATTTGCAAAAACAAATGATCGGACAACTCTTACGAACCCTGTTATCAATTGATTGATCTCGTTACGATTTCATGTGTGACAATTTACGCACCAGTTTTGATTTGATTCGCTCATGGCATAGATCATTTGTTAGGTCAATACAGTTATGTCGATTTGAAAATGATCTTGTCTGGATTCGATCGTGTTTCCTGTTGATAAGGCAGCATAACAATTGCCTATGATTTGTTTTAATTATATTGATTTCAATTTGATATGGAACGATTTCATTACTGTTCGATATTATACTGCTCACCCAATTTTGTGGTAACAAACGAAACATGGTATATGCATCTCTGTAGTCATTTGATTTTAGTTTTGTCTTGATCTCGAATTAGTATAACAATCTCAATTTGAATGATTCATTTGTCTTTCAATTAGCTATTAGATACTTGTTAATAGTTGAATTTAATTCTTTAAAAGATTTGAATTGATTTTTATGTTGATTCTGTGTCTGATTTAGACCAGCTACAAAATCGCAAGATTCTGTAGCTAGTCTATAGAATTAGATTTTTATCATTTTATTTAACAAAATATCTGCCTAACTTGTTCATTTTTAACCCTTTTCAGGTACTTCCAAATTGCATTGGGCATGCTGGACAGTCTAGGAGATATTTGTGTGATTTAGTTTTATTTTAGGTTCCTAGTTTAGTCAGACTTGGGATATCTTCCCAGATTTTCTGTAAACAGTTTGATAACTTCTACGGGGATGTTTTACCCTGTAGAAGGTATTTAAATACTTATTATTTTGTTTAATAAGGATCATCCTCACTTATGGGAGAACCAGGCTATGGATTTCTAATACAAACTGGAACAAGAATTGATGTTTTGCTACAGCTTTCGCTTTTCAATATATCAAGCTTTTGTTTCAAGTTTATGCATGTCATTTGCAATTGATTATAGACTAATTTAGATATCATAATCTATTGCAGGATGAAGTGATTTGATTAATGTGCTATCCATATCTGATTTCTTTCATTACTTAAAAATACAACAATTATTTTGTTTCAATTAATGAATGACAGATTTCTCTTCTTCATCAATTGAATCATTTTTGTATAAATCTTTGCATACAGATTTATCTAACTATGAAGATTTATAAATCATAAGATTGTTGTAAATTTTTTATGTTTGTCCTGTAATCATATTTGAAGAGCACTGCAGCTTTCCGTTTACAAAGAGCGCCTGGATAATTCGATGCGGGTTTTCTCCCTCCGATCAGCTAAGACAATCATTTCATACAGGACAAACCTGGAGCGTTTCTCCAGGTCAGTTTGTGATTTATTTGTTAGTTTATTTGTTAGTGTAATTTAAGTAGTGTAGTTCGATTTATGTGTAGTTTAGATTTGTAGTTAGATTTACTATATTAGTTGTTTAGTTTAGTTAGTTTTTGTTGTATTTCTTTTCATAAAATTATAAAATCAAAAAACAATAACTCTCCCTGTCTTAGGACAGAATGCAAATGAGTTTTTCAGGTTTTATTCAAATCTCTAAATTGTAGATATTGTACATTTTGTGAGTAAGTTATATTTTCGTTAGTAGTTAGATAATTAATTAGTTAGAGTTAGTATAGTATTAGTTAGTAGATTGTATATATAGAATAGTTAGATTAGTTTAGTTTGTTTAATAGTTAGTTTTAGTTAGATTAGTTAGTTTAGAGTTGTTTTCTTTTGTTTTCTTAGGACCTTAGATCAGATAACGGAGCCGCTAAACCCGTCAGGGTGGTTCATCCCAAACGGCTTGGGTTATTAGACAACCTCGGACCGGTTCCACTCTTCCAGTTGATGGATGGTCGATTTCCCCCGTCAACAAATGGCGCTAGAAGGAGGGCCTGAACTTAATTAATGGCACAAGGCGGTCGCAAGAATCCTCCACCACCTAATCACTCACCTATAGTGACTAGAATCCATTCAAATGATAATATTCCCCTTCAAACAACAACTACTTCAACCAACGATCCACAGATCACAGTTGAGCCAACAACCCCTAATCCTACAGGTGGTGACATAAAAGAGATTGTCCGTCAATATCTTATTAAAACACATAGTGCCTTAGCCCGTTTGAGGCAACCTAACCGTCCGTGGGGCCAACCTTTGGATTTATTTGATATCAGAGAACAATTAGGAGGCACTGATCTCACTGTGAATCCTTCAGATCCAATCTTAAATCCTACTGCAGGAGGATCTGGGATACCCCCTTCACCACCTCCATCATCTCCTTCCTCTTCTGGAGGAGATTCCTCTGACGAAGGCGATTCTCCTTCTCAGCCTTCCACACCCACTACCTCAATGGAAAATTAGAACAACCCTGCTAGACCTTGGCTTGACCAGAATGTCGTAGCTGTACCTGGAGCTCAGCATCATTTACCTAAACATCTGGAGAACTGGCTTCCCAAGTTTGACCCTAACTCAAAACAGATCGCTGAAGATCACATAAAAAAAATTATGTTAGCCATAAGACTCTGCAATGTCGAACATGAAGACGTTGTCTGTAGGTTGTTCCCTTATACTTTCGAGGGTAATGCATCCACATGGTACTTTTCCCAACAACCCCATACCATCCTATCTTGGGAAAAGTTTGAGTCATGTTGTTTGGAAAAGTTCGGAGACGGTAAACCTCCGGAAGTCCTAGTCATGGAACTTTCTAGCTTAAGAATGAACCCAAAAGAAAAATTTAAATACTTTAATAAAAAATTATTAACACTTAAAAACCAAATCCCTACAGATTCCATGCCTGCTAAGAGTCTTATAATAGCATACTACACTAAAGCTTTGCATCAAAGTATAGCTATTTGGGTTAAACAATCTAAGAAAGCCACATTGTTAGAAGCCTTCTAGGAGGCCAACCAGATTGAAAAAGACATACTTAGTCTTAAAGACTCTACTGCAACGAAACTGAGACTAGTTCTTCTTCCAAAAAGACGATCGAAATCCTCCCCAGACCCACTCAAAGTAAAATGCAACCTGAAATCTCTGATTTAGAAAACTTAACTAAAGTTGTTCAAAAAATGTCAAATCAAGTTATAGACTTGAAAAGGTCGACCGAAGAAGATTCCTCGAGCAAAGGGCCCTAAAAACCCCCATTCCGAAGGCCCTTTCCTACCAACCGACCTAATTCGACCACCGAAGGCCTTAATCTAGAAAGTCTGCAATGTGCCCTTCAAACAATTCTAGAAGCCCAAGATAACTTGATGCCTCCTGAGATTCCTGAGGAGGTAGTTGAACAAGAGAAAGTTCAAGAAGAAGAGTCTTCTCCAAACATTTTCAGACACTTCTTGGATAGCATCTTTCAAGCTAACTTCGAGACAGTACATCCCTATAATACCAGGAGTAAGACAGCAAACAAACCTTCTTCCGAAAATACTACAACTTCGCCTCCAAAGAAATCTAAATCAGCTGAGACTAAACAGAGTAATGTGAACCCCAACTTAGATTATGATGTAGTTGAAGATCTTAAAAAGTTAAGAGATAACATTTCGATTTATGAGTTATTGAAGTTTCCATTTCTGCTACAAAAAATGTTACAGAATATCTCAGAAAATGGCAAAAATGGTAATTCAAGTGGTAACAAGGTTGTGCAGAACAAAGTCCCCTAGAAGACTTCCACTAAAAACAATCATGATCCCCAAGATAAGGGAATCCTTCCTGTAAGTAATGTAAATATTGTAAATAATGTAGATAAAGTAGCTTTAGAAACTGCGAGTAAAAAGCCACAAGCTACTATTCTTAGCACTCGAAAAAATGTACCTCCATTTTTGTTAACCTTCGAAATCTTTAATAGAAATGTGCACAATCGTATTGTAGACTCAGGAGTGTCATCCAATGTGATGTCGTGGTCTGTATGCCAGAAAATTAATGCAGAAGTTGAACCCTCCACTTTAAAAATCATATAACTTGATCGGACAAATGTTAAAGTTATAGGCGAACTAAAGAATGTGCTTATTAGATTATCGTCTAACCCCAAGGTTCATCAAGTTATTGATATAATTGTTGTGGATATTCCAGAAGTGTATGGTTTGTTTTTAAGTAGGGACTGGTCGGAGCAGCTACACGGTTATTTTGCAACAGATTGGTCTCATCTATGGCTTCCAGAGAATGGCAAGCCTAACAAGATAAAAGTGAATCGTGAACATTACCTTAAGTTCACGGTCACATATTTGAATGATCCTAATGAACCATTTACACTTTCTGTTGATTCACCCGAAGTACAAGGGATGGACACTGTTAGGACCACATATTGTACCCTTTTTTCCCATACTTTTTTCCATTATTATACCCTTCATCACCTGTATTCAGACTCATATTATCACTTCATCTGATCACTCCAAGGTATACAACGTCCTTTCTCATCACTATATGTTTAA
>ML788877.1:363817-389387 GCA_009831015.1 Picea engelmannii | reverse complement strand
TTCTTTACTACAACACTAAGTGCTTTTGGAATTGAGCATATATAGTGCGCAGCTATCTTTGAAACAAAAGACTTCCCTGGGTTGATAATTTATGTTTCACTTGGTTGTTTGAATTTAATTAAGCAATTATAGTGACCAACAGACACCTTATTTGGCAATTTCATGGTCGAGGCTTCACCTATCACCAATCCAGAACAACAGTCCGAGATTGCAGCATATATACAACCAATGGCTTCTACGCAACGGTCTCATGGACCCGATGGAAATCAAATTTGGTCACTTTATTTTGACGGGTCAAAGTCCAAAGAAGGAGCTGGAGCAGGCTGCGTTATTATCGATCCAGTAGGTAACAAAACATTGATTGCATGTAGGTTGGAATTTGAATGTACTAACAATACTGCAGAATATGAGGCTTTACTGCAAGGTCTCAGAAAAGCTTCAGATATGAACATTCAAAATTTAACCGTCTTTGGCGACTCTGAAATAGTGGTTAGACAGGTAAGATATTCTATCCACTATCTTTCTCTGCATCTCAAAAGCTACCAGTATGAGGTATGGAATTTAATGAATAAATTTTCTACTTTCAATATAAATTCAATTCCTAGATTGAATAACTCTGAAGCAGATTTATTAGCTAATGTAGCTTCTAAACTTCTTCCTGCAGAAGGCTTGTCCCCAGACGCATTCTCCGTCGAGCTGTTGTTTCGGCCATCCATTCCCGACAACATCACGAAATGGAGAGTATTTGACGATGATCAATAGATTATTAACTTTTTTCACATGGAAGAAACTTTTCAAGGCCTGGTGATAGACGAACACACACACGATGACAATTTGCTCGATTTCACAGTAATACCACATCCGAGAACTCCTGAATCTTCATCAGATATGGTAAACTCGATCCCTAAATCTGTAGTTAGATTAGAGAATTTTTATGATCTTCAATATAAATTTAAAAAGATGGTCAACTGTAAAACCAATAGTTCCTCGTTATCATATGAAAAAGTAAACTTAGGGACTAATGAAGATCCTAAGTGCATTAATCTAGGGTTGGGGTGTTCTCAACAAGAAAAAGATTCATTTATTAAATTGATCAAAGAATTTAAAGATGTCTTTGTGTGGACGTATGACGACCTTAAAACGTTCGACCCTAACATCATACAGCATGTCATTCCGATGAATCCCCAAACCTTACCCTTTCAACAAAAATTGAGGAAAATGCATCCTAAACTCGAACCTACCGTTCAAAAAGAATTGAATAAGCTCCTAAATGCTAAGATAATTTTTCCTGTTAGGCACACTCAATGGGTTTCTAACCTTGTCCCAGTCCGAAAGAAAAGTGGGGAAATCCAACTCTGCGTCGATTTCTGAAACCTTAATAGAGGGTCTGATAAAGACAACTATCCTGTCCCGCCCATGGAACAGATCCTTCAACAGGTATCTAGTTCCGAGAGGCTATCTTTATTGGATGGTTTCTCGGGGTACAACCAAGTCCTGATGTCTCCACCAAACCAACTTAAAACTACCTTCCATACTCTCTGGGGCACTTATGCTTATCGTAAAATGCCCTTTGGATTGATTAATGTTGGCGCCACTTTTCAGAGAGCAATGGACATTGCTTTCCGAGTCTTAATCAATCAGTCCGTCGTAGTTTACTTAGATGATGTGACTGTATTTTCTAAAAACAAAAACGATCATCTAGCTCACTTACAAGCCGTCCTACTGCGATGTCGTAAATATGGCATCTCCTTGAATCCAAAAAAATCCATCTTTGCAGTATAACAAGGTAAACTCTTAGGATTCATTGTGTCTAGTCAAAGGATGATTATTGACCCTGAAAGGACTCAAGTCATTGTGAAACTTCCACCTCCTACATCCAAAAAATCTATGCAGTCTTTCTTAGGCCAGATTAACTTCGTGAGAAGATTTGTCCCCAGCTTCTCCGAAATGGTTAGGCCTTTATAGACTCTAATAAAGAAAGACACCCAATATCACTGGGGACCCCTAGAAAACCAAGCTTTTAATGCCATAAAGAAGGCCATAATAGACGCTCCGTCTCTCATGAGCCCATATTTTTCACAAGACTTTACACTACACTTTTGCTTCTGACCGTTCCTATGTTTCCATCCTAACCCAAAGGAATGTCGAAAACAACGAAGTACCCATTGCCTTTATGATCTCTTCTTTCAAAGGCACTGAACTTAATTACCCAGCAGTAGCTCGGCAAGCTTATGCTATTTTCAAGGAAGTCAAGCATTTCCGGTCCTATCTTTTGAAGTCTAGGACGAAAGTCATTGTCCCCTACCCAACCGTTAGGAACTTGTTAGTGCAGAAGGAACTAGGTGAAAAGAGGGCCAACTGGGTCACCTCCTTGCAGGAGTACGACTTAGAAATCACCCCTGCTCAGATAGTGAGAGGCAAAGGGTTATGCAAGTTAGTTTCTGATTCAACAGTAGGACAGCAAGAAGAAAGCGATACGTCAAACCTAGGACAACAAGATCAAAATCTAATCTGTTGTGCACAAAACTCTGTCAGTCCTTGGTATGACGATATAAGATCCAGTATTGAACATGGGTCAGCCCCCCATCACCTAGATCCCGCTAAAAGAAGAGCGTTGAGATTAAAGTCTGTCTCCTTTCATCTGGTTAATGGTATCCTGTTTCGTCAAAGTTTTGACGGCGTACTGATGCGCTGTCTTGAAAAAGATGAAGTAGAGAAACTCTTGCTAGAGTTGCATGCAGGAGAAGCTGGTGGTCATTTTGACACCACTGCCCATAAGGTTTTAAGAGACGGTTATTACTGGCCCACGCTTTTTAGATATGCCCATGCCTTATGTCGTAAATGTATCATTTGTCAGAAAGCATCAAGGTGGTTACAAAAACCAGCCTTTCCTTTGCAGCCTGTTTCAGTAGACTCTCCTTTTCAGCAGTGGGGCCTTGATATCATAGGGCCAATCAACCCTCCGTCCTCACAACATCACAATTTTATTGTGATAGCCACAGATTACTTTACCCGATGGTCTGAAGCCGCTGCGTTAAGAACTGTCAACACCAGTCAGGTAATTGCCTTTCTAAACTCGAATATTATCACTCATTTTGGTATCCCTGACTGTTTAGTATTCGATAATGCTTCTTAATTTTACTCTCTTGAGATGAGCGAGTTCGCTTTGGAAAAAGGAATTAATTTGAAGTATTCTGCTAGCTATTACCCCCAGGGCAATGGATTGGCAGAATCGACAAACAATAACTTGATTAAAATCATCAAGAGAACGGTGGTTGAAAATCACAAAAATTGGCACAACACACTGTTGAACATGCTGTGGGATGATAGGGTAACACCAAAAGCTGTTGTAGGTAACTCCCCATTTTTTCTCGTTTATGGCAGAGAAGCAATTATGCCACCTCACATTCTTCTTCCTTCCCTTCAGTTGTCACAGAAAGTCCAAGAAGAAGATTGTCCCCCTTTAGAAAACCGAATTAATGCTTTGATGAAGCTAGAAGCGGTAAGAGCCCAAGCTAAACGTAAGTTCAATCAACATCAATTGTTGGTTAAAAGCTGGTTCAATTCTAACTCTACTTCTGATAGGAATTTTGAAGTAGGTGACCTCGTCCTAAAATGGGACAAACCGCATGAGGGAAAGGGAGAGCACACAAAATTTCAAAACTTATGGTTGGACGGTTTTTAATTGCTGAAAAGTTGGGTCCCAGTTCTTTTCGATTGCAAAATCTAGAAGGGAAGCTTGACACCTATCCGATGAATGGCCAAGCCCTAAAAAGATACTTTGTTTGATAACAACCCTTGTATATTATGTACATATTTTGCTTTTGTTTTCTTTTTCGTTTGCTTTCTGTTTTCGGTTTTTCTTTGAATTTATCAGCTTGTGTTTTTTTGAAATGCACATACCTGTATACCGAGCTATTCAGATAAAGAAAACATAAAATTCCTTTGCTGAAATAACTTCTGAGAAATTTGTACAAACATCAATGGTATATTTTTGAAATTTATATCTATGTTGGAAAAGTCTGTTGTTTGAAAGAAGTTGACTGATTTCGATCTCTGAGAAAAGATTGTCATGATCATCTATTATCTTTTTACGCTGTCCCTATTCCTTAAGGGAATGACTTAGAAGATGTCTCCATGTCTTAGGAAGTTGCTTTTGTAAATAAAACATCTCTGGATCTAAATAAAGGAAAGTTCTAAAAAATTCTGATGAGGTCTGAAAAAATATGTTAAAATATCATGATTTTCAGTGTCACCCCGCTCAACTATATATCTATGAAAAAACAAAACAAAATAAATTATTAAGAAGAGCTGTGGGAAGTGCTTGTAAACCCACCGGGATACTAAACAGCTCTGCTGGCAGCGGGTAAATGCATGCATGATGCCAAGGCAACTTCACCGGGGTACTGAACAGGCCCGCTGGCAGTGAAGCAATGTTGGGTATATGAAAATTTGTAAATAAGAAACCTCTTTAATGTCCTTTATTCTGATCTAGAACTTCTTGGCAGGATACAGATGTCAGAGTGGGTTAAATGGCAACCCTGTCGAGGCTATGGACACCTGCTGGCAGCAGTGGCTCTGTCAACAGTATTGGAGATTTTATCTTTAATATCGTGACTTGCTGGTCTTAAGACTATTATCTGTTTTCATCTTTTAAAACACTGCTGGAATAGTTGGTTAATGATGATGTTTATACGATTTTCTGGTTGTTACTTTTGAGTTGGAATTATCTTTGTTGTCCTAATCTGAATTTCTTCCTTTTGGCAGAGATAACTGCTTCTACCAGTGTGTCGCCATTGTTGGAAGCCAATTCACATTTTCCACTGACTAATAAGATGCCTACACCAATGTTCTGCAAACATCATTTTTTTCGGCGCAATTTTTAAATAAATGACATTTTTATTTTTGCGACATTTGCACATTTACCTTCGTTTTTGTTTTCACGACTGTAAGCATGAAAACTTGGTCTTTCATAGTCGCATTAAAATCATTATTTGAACTGTCGTTATCCTCCTTGTCGATATGCCCATTGCGCTTACCTTTTACTTATCTTCATACAGTTGGCAAGACCTTATGATCTGCACTCATTTGACATTCTTTGATTGATCATGCAGTTTCCTTTCATGAGTGATTAAGTTTGTAATTCATTGGCAATTGTATTTATATGTTCTTTGATTTGATCTACTTGACCATTGGTTTCATGAAAATATATAGGTGTTATGGTTAAACCCTTGATATATTTCATTTGATATGACACCTAGTTCCAAAACGCATTGGTACCTTGCTTAAACTCTTGATATGAATTGATACAGCGCATGTCACATAGTCAAAACATTGGTATTGGTTTCGATTTGTAAGTCTGGTTTTAAAACTATGGCATAATGTTTCATTGCACGCGTTGGTTTATACACTTACCATTGATTTCATTGGTCGGGCAAGTGACATAATTGTTGAACTATACTATAGTGGGTTGAACAACTATAAGCACCGGTGGTTGTACCATTAGCAATGACTATTCTGCATGGTAGAAATATCTCCACCACCTTCGCACGATGTCATTAATGCCTATCCTTTATCCTTGTTTCACCTTTGTTAGCCCGAGTAACCCTTCATGCACTCTGCTCCTATGTATGTTATGATTCAAACCCTGGCTCGTTCACTGTGTGCTCGGCTCCATGGCACCGGTGGTGCAAATTGAGCCAAACGGAAGCCAAGACTTTCTATTGTTCGACAATGCCCGAAAAGACTTAGAGGATAACGGTTGGCTCACCTTCATGCAAAGGTTTGAGGGTTTTAATTTATTTGTTGCACAACAGTTCACCCTGACTTTTGATGGCTGTAGATCCAAGGTGGGCGACATTCAGTTGGAAATCAGTGAAGAGTTTATTATCTATGCTACAGGGTTACCATCCACGGGCCAGCGTTGGTTTAAAAATTCAAAAGTGGAAGAGGTTCTATGGCCACTTCTGTTCGTCTCACGAAAGGTCACATCCTGTGACAAAGGTATGCCCATTTCCATGCTTAAACCACGATGGCATGAACTTTTGATGGTGGTTAAACAATTCGTGACATGTGAGGGTCGATATGGACTCGTTTTTCTCTACCACCTGCGTTTGTTTATGAATTTTATAGGATATCCATTGAATATGCCTTTCTAATTTCATCGTAGCCTATACAAAATGTCAAAAAGGTTTAAAAGGGAGAAGGGTGATAGTAGCCTGTTCCACCATGGACTAATCAAACTTATCATTGTTCATCACTTAAGTCTCCATGGTGATAGCTGGCGATATTTTTTCGCTCGAAATGGTTTTGATGATACAAACCCTGTCTAGATTGACAAGCCTGTGATTAATGAAGCCAAGGTCGAGCCACCCGTGCCCTTCCATGTCCTACTTCCTTCTCCTAAACCTTCGGTCGACCCTAATGTTGACTTACCCGATGCTATAACTGAGAAGGTTGAGGCTATTAAAAATCCTGTAAGCAAAAAGGCCAAGGAAAACCCTATTGTTGATGGCAAAGGAAAAAAGAATGCTTGGCTTATCTCGAGATTGGCTAGGAATAAGCCTAAACCTAGTGTTGAGCAGAAGCCTATAGTCCTTAGTGAGGATTCAGACTCTGACATAGAATGCTTCCTAGCTAGTGAGTACCCTTACTCATAGGGTCTGTGCTCCGAGCCACCTTATGACTTCATTTCGAATCTTCCCCCTTGCCTAAGGAACAATCCCAGTTACCCAGGGATCAAACTACCTAACAAAACCCTCGGCAATTTAACCAAACTCTCACCTACTTTTTCGAAGCCCGGACAGTCGTCATGTGACCAATGTGATATGTGGTTGGAACGATACTATATAGACATTCCCTTATTACAGTCGAGGATCCAATCGCTGGAAAGTCAAGTTGCAGTGTTGACCAGCCAAAGGGACAAGATTCAAGCAACTGATAGGAAGCAGAGAATCACTGGTTCCATCATATTTAAAAACGTTGAATCGGCTACAGCCGTTGTCAACTCCAAAATGTCCTGATCAAGCCGTATGCTCATCATACAGGTATGAATTTTGTATCAATTGCGTTTTGTGAATTCCTCGGATTAATATATTTGAATTTGGTTTTCGAATAGCTCTATCTATCCTTTGAAATGGCTCTGTCACAATGATGTTCATCCTATACATTGTTTTTGCTTTGCTAAAAGTAAATGAAGTTTCGATTTGGATACACGATTTGCTCATGCCTAGTTTAGTCATTGATAGATTTTTATCAGATTTGATTTTCTTTCAATTGGATTTGTTTTGTATCTAATCTGAACAAGAGGTTTTCATGCTAGATTTAGAATACGATCATGTTTTGATTTGATTTCGTTATGGTTAGTATGTTGTGATTGTCGAACGATTTTGTGAGTTTGGTTGTTACGATCTTTTAATATGCTGTGTCATACAATTTTCTAAATCGGGAATACAACTCTGATCGTTTCCAATTTGGAAATAATGACTTTGTTTTTATGGAAACAATACTCTCATTTAAGCCTGTGCAAATGATATTCACGCCTGAATCATGGAACGGTTTTGATTCACGACAACTATGTTAAACCCCAGCTGTTAGATTCGCCTAATTGGATTGTTGTGTATCCTCAGTTAGTATGATCAATCTTATGAGTTGTATTCGTATCAAAAATAGACTTGATTGCAGCTCTGTTAATTTTAATTTTCAAACGAGTTTGTTAACTCAGATCAACCTATGTTATTTATGTCTAATTCGTATGAGGAAATTCAGGTAATAATCGTTTCAAAATGAATTCAAGAAATGATTTCATGAATGATTTTGTCTGCCCCAATTTGCAAAAAAAAACAATCAAACAACTCTTACGAACCCTGTTATCAATTGATTGATCTCGTTACGATTTCATGTGTGACAATTTACGCACCAATTTTGATTTGATTCGCTCATGGCATAGATCGTTTGTTAGGTCAATATAGTTATGTCGATTTGAAAATGATCTTGTCTAGATTCGATCGTGTTTCCTGTTGATAAGGAAGCATAACAATTCCCTATGATTTGTTTTAATTATATCGATTTCAATTTGATATGGAACGATTTCATTACTGTTCGATATTATACTGCTCACCCAATTTTGTGGTAACAAACGAAACAGGGTATATGCATCTCTGTAGTCATTTGATTTTAGTTTTGTCTTGATCTCAAATTAGTATAACAATCTCGATTTGAATGATTCGTTTGTCTTTCAATTAGCTATTAGATACTTGTTAATAGTTGAATTTAATTCTTTAAAAGATTTGAATTGCTTTTATGTTGATTCTGTGTCTGATTTAGACCAGCTACATAATCGCAAGATTCTGTAGCTAGTCTATAGAATTAGATTTTTATCATTTTCTTTAACAAAATATCTACCTAACTTGTTCATTTTTAACCCTTTTTAGGTACATCCGAATTGCATTGGGCATGCTGGACAGTCTAGGAGATATTTGTGTGATTTAGTTTTTATTTTAGGTTCCTAGTTTAGTCAGACTTGGGATATCTTCCCAGATTTTCTGTAAACAGTTTGATAACTTCTGCAAGGATGTTTTAACCTGTAGAAGGTCTTTAAATACTTATTTTTTTGTGTAATAAGGATCATCCTCACTTGTGGGAGAACCAAGCTATGGATTTCTAATACAAACTGGAACAAGAATTGATGTTTTTCTACAACTTTCGCTTTTCAATATATCAAGCTTTTGTTTCAAGTTTATGCATGTCGTTTGTAGTTGATTATAGACTACTTTAGCTATCATAATATATTGTAGGATGATGTGATTTGATTAATGTGCTATCCATATATGATTTCTTTCATCACTTAAAAATACAACAATTATTTTGTTTCAGTTAATGAATGACAGATTTCTCTTCTTCATCAATTGAATCATTTTTGTATAAGTCTTTGCATACAGATTTATCTAACTGTGAATATTTATAAATCATAAGATTGTTTTAAATTTTTTATATTTGTCCTGTAATCATATTTGAAGAGCACTGCAGCTTTCTGTTTACAAGGAGCGCTTGGATAATTCGGTGTGGATTTTCTCCCTCCGATCAGCTAAGACAATCATTTCATACAGGATAAACCTGGAGCGTTTCTCCAGGTCAGTTTGTGATTTATTTGTTAGTGTAATTTAAGTAGTGTAGTTAGATTTATGTGTAGTTTAGATTTCTAGTTAGAGTTAGTATATCAGTTGTTTAGTTTAGTTAGTTTTTGTTGTATTTCTTTTCATAAAATTATAAAATCAAAAAACAATAACTCTCTCTGTCTTAGGACAGAATGCAAATGAGCTTTTGAGGTTTTATTCAAATCTATAAATTGTAGATATTGTACATTTTGTGAATAAGTTATATTTTCGTTAGTAGTTAGATAATTAATTAGTTAGAGTTAGTATAGTATTAGTTAGTAGATTGTATATATAGAATAGTTAGATTAGTTTAGTTTGTTTAATAGTTAGTTTTAGTTAGATTAGTTAGTTTAGATTAGTTTTATTTTGTTTTCTTAGGACCTTAGATCAGCTAACGGAGCCGCTAAACCCGTCAGGGTGGTTCATCCTAAATGGCTTGGGTTATTAGACAACCCCGGACCGGTTCCACTCTTCTAGTTGACAGACGATCGATTTCGCTCGTCAACAGACATGTGTAAGGGAAGATGAAATTCATGATATTTTACAAGCCTTCCATGATGGCCCTTGTGGAGGACACTTCGTAGACAAAAGGACTGCTTAAAAGTTCTGCAATCAAGTTACTACTGGCCTCATATTTTCAGAGATGCTAAAACCTATGTATCCAATTGTGATGAATGTCAACGAATGGGTAAGCCTACTGCATGAGACCAAATGCCACTTCAAGCCCAAGTAGTCATTGAACCATTCAAGAAATGGGCATTAGATTTTGTAGGGCCCATTAACCCTGCATCTAAAAAGAAAAACTATATACTTGTATGAACTGACTATGTGACTAAATGGGTTGAAGCAAAGTCTTTATTGGCTACAAGTGAACAGTCAGTGGTAGATTTCCTTTTTAATGATATCTTTACTAGATTTAGTGTACCGCGAGAAATTGTGACTGATCAGGGAACCCAATTTACCTCTCATCTAGTCAAAGCTATTACAGAACAGTACCAAATCAAACACAAGAAATCTACACCCTATCATCCACAAGCAAATGGACAAGGAGAATCCACCAACAAAGTTATTGAGTCCATTCTTACCAAAATAGTGTAGCTGCACCATAAGGATTGGGCTGACAGATTATTAGAAGCCTTATGGGCCTATAGAATCACCTGGAGGAATACAACAGGACATACACCCTATGAGTTAGTGTATGGGAAGCAGGTGCTTCTCCCCATATAATTTCAGATCAAAACCTTCAGGACTGCAATACAAGTTGGTAAGAACTTGGATGAAGCCTAACAACAAAGACTCTTGCAGCTTAATGAGTTTGATGAAACCATGCAGGAAGCACTTCAAAGGACTACCCTCATTCAAGAACAGAGAACAAAATGGCATGACAAGTATCTCAAAAAGAAAAATTTTCAACAAGGAGATTGGGCCCTATTGTATGACAGTAGATTCAAGAACTTCAAAGGTAAGTTAACCACCCGTTGGATGGGACCTTATGAAATTGACACTATCTACGATAATGGTTCAATCAGGATAAATAAAATTGATGAACAACAAACACCACTACTTATGAATGGTCACCAGTTGCGAGTATACAACAAACCTCTGTCAAAAGAAAAATTTATGACTCGTATACTACAACATTCAGACATGTAGATGATCAGTAAGGAAGGAGATCCTCCTACTTACCCACATTGATTGATTGGTTTATTTGAAACTTTTTGTACATAGGTGTGGATCAAATTTTGTTAATAAGCTGAAGGTAACAAAAGACCTTTACCTCCTTTTGTTTTACTTTCGCAAATTTTCTTTTCTTTTGTAAGAAATTTTTTATAATCTATTTGATCCTTCATGAACTTGCTAAACATCAGTTGTAGGCATCAACAATATTCTGTTCTGTTTTGGTACCAGAAATCATGTTCTGGTCCAGTACCATTCCGGTACCAGTCCAGTACCAGAGTCTGTCCTTCTACAGTACTATCAGGACATATTGACAAAGCATATTTCAAAATCTTATGTCAATTAATCTGAAGTATGAAGACATACAAAAACCACTTAATATGGAACCATGAAGCCAAAAGCACTATCAAATGGTAGCCCTTCTGTTGAAAACTAAAGGGAAGTATTTTAATTTCGTTTGGTTCTGTTGCTGAGAACTATTTTAATATATTTTGGTTCTGTTGCTGAGAAGTATTTTAATTTCTTTTGGTTTTGTTGCTGAGAAGAACTTTAATTTCTTTTGGTTCTGTTGTTGAGAAGTATTTTAATTTCTTTTGGTTCTGTTGCTGAGAAGAACTTTAATTTCTTTTGGTTCTGTTGCTTAAAAACAAACTAAAAAGAGAGACACAATTTTTACCTATGATTTCTCAAAGAACCATAATCCACTTTAAAGACTAGAAGTTGCCTTTACCCAGTATTTCAGCATGATTTAAAGGAAAAAATATATTAGCCTATAAGCAACTATCTCACCCTAACCAGAATTCAATAGTATTCATTGGATTATCTTATTAAAGAGTGACATATGAGTATATGAACACTCTCTACCATGGGAACACTACCAAAACTTTTATGGGAGAGGATGTACCAGTACCCCAAGGAAACTTTAGGTCATCCTCTTATGGACAACTTCAGACAAAATTATACATCTGGATCACTCTAAAGAAATAATGTGCATAAAATTTTATTTTTCCTTCAGACAAATCTTTAAAAGACATACAAAAGAAGAGTATATGCCTTCCAACCCAATACCATCCCACCCTATAAAAAGGTTTTTAGACGAGCCTCCCCTGTTACCGTGCAAAGCACTCTTTAATACAAACCAAAATAGGTGACTATGGAAAAGAAGCCTCTAATGGAAAAAGGGTTTAAGAGACTAACCCGCCGGGATACTGAACAGGTCTGCTGGCAGCGGGTACCGATATGTGGTATGACTAGGCAAACCCATCAGGGTACTGAACAAGCACCTCTCACTAATTATCACAACTACCCCACCAGAGTACTGAACAATCTTGCTGGCAGTGGGTTCTGGTTGAAACATGTCTCATCTATACTTGTCTGATTGAAAAATCCACTTTTTGCCATCTAAAACAAAAAGAGTAAAGGTCATTATTGGCTTTCATGAGATACAAAATTCCAGATGAATCAACGATATAATTCTCCAAGAAAATGTCCATTTGAGAATCACCCTAAGTCAACTTACCGATCTGACATCTAAATCCTACACTATCTAAGAAGGAAACTTCTTAAGAGTGGAGCCCTAACTAGGGAGTCTAACCTACTTATATTGTGAAATTTATCTATAACAACCAATGATAGTAAATATTTGAAGCAAGTTTGGTGGGATCTGTTCTTCTGGCAAACATATGTATTCCCCTATTTCACTGTTGAATGCTACCTCTGTCAATACTCCATTAAAAGAAGGGAAATTTCATTTTTGGCATGAGATGCAAACATATATGTATTCCCCTGTTTCATTGTTGAATGATACCTCTGTCAATAATCCATTAAAAGAAGGGTAATTTCATTTTTTTGGCATGAGATCATATGATAAGTGATAAGTTGTACTTCTAAAATTTGATTGGTTTCTTTTTCTCTTATCATCTTTCTCCATTATGATATAAAATGATTGAATCTTATTGCCTACAGAGATACAACATCTTCGACATGGGGGAATTTCAAAGAGCCCCTTCATAACTCTTTTCTAGACTCATATAATCTACCTACAGAACCAAATACAAGAAGATAAGCATAGAATAAAAGAAGTACAGGACATTCCCGTACCAAGTTTTCAAGAAGCTTCAATCTAAAAGGATGAATCCTGATAATTTACAAGTAGTCACACATGCTATGAGCATCGATCATACAAAGGTGAAAGCAAAGGTAACATGGTATTTATTTTCCTATGCTCATAAAACTACAATAAATATGAAAAGCTATACTAGATCTTACGACCTTAGTATTAAACCCATGCGCCTATCCCTCATACCCATATGCCTAAACCTAATTAATCCTCTCATAGCTCTTGAACATGGTTAAAGGAAAAAATCATATCAAAATATGAAGCATGCATAGCAATGATAACCCATGAATATATTTCATCCTTAAACAATTCACGAACCCATCATATATCATGAACCACGATCCAACATTAGTTTCACCCCCCGAAAGTCCAATCAACTATTCCAAAATGATGCCCTGATGCCCGACGTCTTATCCTCATAATTACAACAACGGGTAGATATGAAATGGCTTATCTGGTGGCGAAGCCATCTAGATAAGCCTTATTTGGTCATAATTTTTCCTTCCAGCACCCTCACTTGAACTTACCATTCACAACACCATCACCATATTTCCTCTTGTCGTGAGCTTCTCTCCAGTTCCGAACCTGCTCCTTTCCGGTACCAAACCATTCATCAATTAACTAAACCCTTGTACTACAACCCAATCCTTTTCTCAACTTATAATGATGGTCGTTACTAGACACGAACCGGTTTTCCAAATTTTTAGGGAAACCAAGGAATACCAATTATGTCAAGAAAAATATGCTAGATTGGGGTGGATACCTTTTTTGGAAAAATTTACAGGCTGGAATGAGAAGATATCTCAGGAATTTATACAAGGTTATGATGGAGAGATGGCACGTATAGGAAATCTACAACTGATAATTAATGAAGCAACCATAAGGGAGGTTACAGGACTGCCTAGCAGAGGAGCTAAATACTTCAAAGGTGTAGGAATTGACAAAGAAATGTGCCAACAATTCTTGAAGGTAGAATATCAACACCCTGACTACAAGAAGGGGATCCCTAGAAACTACATCAAAGAAGAATACCATCCAATGATTACCAGTCTTCAACAATTTGTCACCTGTGAAGGCAAGTATGCCATGACTTTCATTTATCACCTTAGGATCCTATTGCATTTTGAAGGAGGCGCTGAAATCCATTTTCCATATTTTCTATGGATGATCTTGAATAAAATGGTAAGGGATGTTAAATCCATCTCCAAACTAGAAAAGACTAGCATCTACCATCAAGGTTTCATTAAAATGCTAGTTTTGCATGAGCTTAGGAAACAAAGGATTAGTTGGAAAACCCTTATCACACAGCAACTTCCCACAGAAAACAAATCTGTGGAGGAAACCCAGCATGGTCCAAATAAAAGTAAGGAACCCCAAAAGAAAAAGAGCAATAAGGATAAGACAACTCCACCATCATCCAGGGCAGTGAGCCAACATGAAAAGGCAGGGTCCTCTTCCACAATCAATAAGACTTCTAAAAGCTCCAAATCAAAAGGTAAAAACAAATTAGTAGAGGAGACTTCAACGATGGTAGTTGAGAAAGAGGACCATCAAAAAATGATGAAGAAAAGGAAGCATAGCTTAGAAACTAAAAGTAAACACTCTGTGGCACAACCCCCTGTCACCATTTCACAATTAGAGAAGAAGAAAAGGAAGCATGTGAACATCCTTGATCTGGTACCTCCTTGTAAAAGAACTATGAGGAGCATGGAAAAGAAGGGAAAAAAATAGTTATTCCTCATACACAGGAAGATCCAATCGACCTTACCTCCCCTTCTGAGGATTTACCAATCCAATATGACATCCCTAGTCTAACCAAAGAGCAAGCCACTATTACTTTATGTGGGATGAGGGAGGAATTCGAGGAAAAGGAGTGCACCTAGCTAGCAATGGTAGAATCAACAAAGAAATTGACAAAAGAACAAATGAAGAAAAGGTTTGGGGAATTACAAAAACAAAATCAGGAACTCCAACAGGAACTGAAGGAATATCAACTCTTGGATAGATATATCAAAAAGGAAAATGAGCAGTTGAAAGCAACCAACCAACAAATTCAAGACGACCATGAAGAGACCTCTAAAAAGCTCAAGAAGGTATTACGACTCCTACAATATGTTAGGGTCATTAAAAGGGAGCTAAGAGAAGAGGCTTCAACCATCAATATCATTGATCCACCAAAGTAAAGAACAGAGTCTCAAGTTTTGAAAAATTTTGGGTTTTGTTTTCAGTTGCATGAGGAGATGCAATGATTTTGGCATGGGGAAATGTTAAGACATGAAATTGACATTCTCATTACCCTATTATACTCTTCACCTATACCTTTTTGGGCCTACCTAAAGCTTGAGTGAGTGACAAGAACACTACCAATTGCCAGTAATAAGGTCATAAGGTAAAGTATGGTTAATTCATGCATTTTGTGGTTTATTGAGTTAAGGAATTAAATATTTCATGTACTAATGCTCGATTTGTCATATGTGAATCCTTGACCTCTAGATTTCCATCGTTATTGTACCAGCTCAGCCATCTGGTACCCGCGTGCCAATACTGTTGCTGTATGAATCCGGTACCAAGCGCATCTGGTACTAAAATAGCATATGTTGTGATCCGGTACCAACATGCACTGTTATGATCCGGTACCAACGGCCATGCTCTATCATGATCCGGTACCACCTTTTGTGCCCTATCGTGATCCAGTACCATCTTCCTGTTACGATCCGGTACTAATATGGAAGATCCTAATGCACTAAGTTAAGTTCCATATCTCGCCTAAGTCAATTGGTGGACGTCTATTTGTTTAGCAAGGCTATGATAAGAACAATTTGTTAATTGCCTCATCCTCATGCACTTCGTGTCATGAGGATGAAGCTAAAGATGTAACCGAATGATTAAACTTAACAACTGATTGATTTGCAAATCACTTCACCTCCTTTTGTTTCACAATTCATACTATTAAATAGCTGTGGCAAGGATGGTAGAAGGGGAGGAGAGTTAGCATATCATCAATATGTAAGAAGCATATGATAGTACAGAACATATCCTGAGTGAAGATTAATGGAATGTTATTTTATCTCCATATTCTGATTATCTATGATTAAGAATGAGTTGAATTGTTAAAGAGAGTTTTGATTTTATGTTTTGAAGTGTGAGTGAGAGTAATGTGTGTGTTAAAAGCAAGCTTCATGTAGACTTCAGTAGCTGAACTGTTGAAGCGACAAGGGCCCACCGCCCAACAAAGGTCAGCCTCTTCATAGATTAGCATTAGTGTTTGTTTTCAGTCTAAGTATAAACATTGAATTAGCTAAAGCTTTAACTCTATTAGATGATAGCAGTACAACTTAGATTAAGATTTCCATTCTATAATTGCTTAGAGATCTTTAATTGCTTTGTTTTTGCATATGCTCTATTTATGTTCTCATGAATTTGATTTCCTTGAGTGATCATAGCTGTTGGAAGTGATAGTCAACACTACTTGGATAAGAACTATTGAAGTTCATTGTGAACCACAACAGAACCAACATATTCACTATTGAACTACCCATGCTATGTTGATTGATGTGTGATTTCCTTTTAGAAAGTGTGCATTGCATAGTTAGTTTTCTGGGTTAGACATCAGAGTTGATCTATCAAACCAATTCCATATCATACTTGCATGTTCTATAATGGAATAGATAGCTTCTCTGTGAAGGACAACCAAAGTGCATTGTAGTTTGCTATTTTGATTTGTTTCCTACATACATAATCTAGTTTGATTCTATACTCGTGACATTAGGAATTACCTTTCTTACTGGTGTATTGTAACTCTGTTGATTACGAATCTCGGATTGATAATTAATGAGTACATTATATTAGACATATAAGTAGCACAACAAACATGCATGTTGTTGATACCTCGTCGTGTTGGATGGGTGGACCATATTTTTAGAGTCACATTGAATTGGGCTTGTACAGTGGCAGAGTTACACTTGCATGATTGAATTATTCTGTGCATAGCTTTTGCTGGAATGGTGGTTGTTGTCTGTCTATTTAAATGTCAATTTGGGTTTTGCAATTTAATCTGGATTATTGGGTTTGTTGCCCCTATATATGTTTAACGAATATTGTTGCATTCTGAAGGATAGGTCCGATTGCAGTGATAGTGTGACTTCATTGTTAATTTTGGAAACATGACTTTTGATTGTATTTGTTGATTGAAGTAATGTGTGGGCAGTGGTTGATTCTGATGGTTAACAGAGTGGAAATGATTACTATTTTAAAATTGTTATAAGGTGCAAGGTTTATAAATGAAAGGAACATAACTCCTTTATAGATTGTGTGGAATGCATATTGTCTTTTGATGGCACTGTTTTGTCATTTGATTATGAACAATAAACTAGTTAAATACACAATAATCGTTATTTGGTCACAATGATCATTGGTTAGTGCATCTCCTTTCACAAATTGTTTCATGGATCACTTAATAAATGTTATAAACAATAATCACTTTTTTTCCCTTCCATTATTTCATTTTCTGCTAATTAAAAATCCCATCGCCTTCCCATATTCATTTTTCACTCCATGTTCTAAGATTGATTACAGTAAGGAGAATTTTGGTGTTAAAGCAGTTGGAAGTGACAGTGTCTTGTTTGGATTACAGTTATGTTTTATTGGTTTTATTTACAGTTTATTGTTGTTGTCATTGAGAAATAACCATGTTCTTTTCCCCCTCATTATATCATGTTTTTCTCAATACAAACCCCTCGCATATCCCATAACCCTTTTCACCCCCTGCTCATTGATAAATAGTAAAACAATTTGTATGGCTTGGATTGCATGAGTCTGATACATTGTTGAGCCAAATATATTTCATATTTTTAAGATTTGTCATGTATGGTTATTTAAAAGACTATTTGATAATCAATCATGCATGCAGGAATGAGTTTTTTCAGTCGAGGTAGCCATGGTCAAGGGAAAAAAGGTAGAGGTAATTGGAACCGAGGCCCAAGAAGGCCCAGGTTCTCCATACATTTTGATGTTGATTCACAAGAGCTTGGCCAATTGTTTCAAGTTGGATTTTTCAATTCGATTGGGCAGGGAGTAGTCCAACCTAGGCCTGAAAGGCCTCCTTTTCAAGTCCCACAAGCCCCTCATATCCATGTGCCCCCTCACGTCTCATTGCAACCCAAGGTTCCTGAAAATGATGGATGGAAAGAGATTTTCCACCCGAAAATATCCCAACATCGTGGCTGGCCCAACTCGTCCAAGCTTCTCCCCACTCACCAGTGAAATCCTCCCATGCTAGCAAGAGATTGAAAACTGAGGCCCACCATGCCCTTAATAACAAGAAAATCCATTTCTTCCCCTTCCTCACCCTCCAATGGCTCTGACAAATCTGTGTCTTCCCGGATGCATTTGAGGGACGATTGTTCCCACGTGATCAATGATATTAGGCCCAAGGGCTCAATGCATCCAAAGGAAAATCCAGGGAAATCAAAAGGTGATAGCAGCAACCAAGGAAATATTGCATCACAAATTGGAAAATATGGCTTTTAAGTTTTTATTTTATCTATTGTTTTATGACAGTTGACTTCAGGGATCTTTGGACAACATGTTTTATTTTGGATATATGAGTAATATTTTTTAAATAATTTCAAGTATCATGAACTAAATTGTCAAATGGAATATGTGGATGGGAGACACAAGGAGGTGTGTTTTACTTAACTAATGGTTATGTTATGATTGTTATGATTGTTATGAACTAAAGGGAGTCACAAGGGGTACCGCCTACTAATTATTATTTAATTATAACCCTTATTATGATTATTACTCTTCCCCTTAACTAAAGTTAGTTGAGTCTTTTAATTAACTTAACTAATGAGTTGGTTCAACTACTTCAACCAATTCTAATTTGTTTAAAAGAAAAAGGAAAGGGAGGGGATAGAAGCAGAAGCATACTAAGGTTTTCTCTTTGAGTTTATGTTGAGATAGTTTAGTTTTCATTCATTCATTTATTCATCACAAGCCTAATTCTCTTTTATGATAGCAGGGTCTTATTGTAGACAACAATATTCAAGGATGAATCACATCATTCAGACACTTGTTTTTCAGAGGTGTTGATCTATATTTGATAGTCTGTGTAGACTTGTTTGTTTGTGAATTATTTTTCATGAATGACAAAGGCTATTGTGCAGAGTCAAGTGTGGAACAATCTGTGGCAAGTTGATCCAACTTTTAGAGTTTAGTTTTGGTTTTCTGTCAGAGTTCCTTTTGTATGTTCCATCGGGGATGTCTAAGTTTGACTTTGGTCCAAAATTTATGCATGATATTTTGTAAAGAAAATGATGCTTTGGTGAATTTGAATGAAATAAATGATTTCTTTATGTCTCATATGTCTTGATTATCATTCTTGGTGATTTTACTTCTATATTTACAATTATTTCAGCAACTGATATGTTTAGAAAATTACATAAAAATAAATTTCCAGCATGCTATTTATTAAAAAAAAAAGGACTAGCCTAATCACTCGTAATTAATACTTGTGAGTTAGGATGTTATTTTTGTTGGCTATAAACATAGGGTGATATTCCTGTATACTTTTCTCTAGCCAAGCAAAGTCTGAAAATGCTTGAGTAAGATCATTTCATATCTTTTCCTCAACACTGCTCATGAGCTTTCCATCTCGATTGAAATCCTCCTGGATCCCAAACTTTCTCCTGGAGTTGTCTTTCTGCTCCTCTGCTACTGCTACATCATCCCCGCTGCTCGTGCAGGTTTCTTTTTTTCCAGCTTCCTCTTTTTGACCGCTTCCTCTACTGATCCCAACATCAACTTCCTTATCTCTTCAACCACCTTGTCCAGCTGCTCCATCAGCTGGCTCTCCTTTTGCAGACTAGCTTGTTGCACTTCTTCCTTGTCAAGGGGTAAATCACATCGATATCCCAAGCTATACCCTTCATCTCTTGTGGCCTTAGCTTTCCACTCTATTGCATCTTCCACTCCCACAGACTTCTCATCATTGAGTTGTTTCTCACCTTCTTCCTCTGACAGATTTGTCTCTGTCATATCTTCTCATGCTGGTTCAACTCTAGCTTCCTCCTACTGCAATCATGATGTTGTTCAACTTCCTATGGCATGGCTATCTTATGGAAGCCACCTTCTGGTTTCGGACTATCTAACCAATCCTCCAGTTCCTTTAACTCCATTTCCCATTGGGTGAGTAATCCAACTGGGCGTTCTCCTTCTATTGGGACATACTTCGGTATATGTTCCTTCTCCTCCATGACAGTCTCAGTTTGTTGTCCTTATGTCACATCTACAACATCTGCACTAGCCTCTCCTCGATCGACTGGGAGGAATATCTCAACTCCTCCAATGATTAGAACAATCCTCTCATCCTTCTCCTCGATGGTGGAACTTTTCAACTTCTCATCATCTTCATTCACATGGTTCGTGACTCCACCTGAATGTCCATCTGAGTGAGGTCTTTCATCTTCTTCCTCCTCATCTGTCAACACCCTCTAATGTGAACTCTAAATTGAGCTCATTTCTCCTCCATTACCCACTTGGAAATTTGGGATGTCTCCTCTGCCTACTTGGCAGTTTGCGAGATCTAATGATCCCTTCTCATTGCCCACCTGGAAACCTATGGGACCTCTTCCAGATCTCTTTCCCTCATCATTGAGTTTTTCAGCATACCTCACACTAGCAAATTTGGGTCATTTTGCGATGACTATTTCGACGCTCTTGTGACGTTATGTCATGGATATTGCAACGAATATTGAGTCTCCCAAACATCACTTCACATGACGTGGAAATTGCGATGAACTTGGATTAACGTCGCAAGTGAGATGACAATAGGGAAGTTGTCACGATTGCGACAGAAAAGAAATATTGTCGCCAGAACGACTAAGTAAAGAAATCATCAAAATCGCGACCAAATATGGGAATCATCGCAAGAGAGACCATAAAGAGAGCTCGTCGCACCCTCGGCAATATTGGAAAAGTAATAGAAAAGTTTGTGATGAAGGGGTCGTCGCAAGTGTGATGGATGCAGGGTATATTGCGACGAAGTTGCTATACAATTTTTGTAATTTGTATAGCAAGTTCGTCGCTAATGGAAAAGTTTGTTATGAACAGGGATGATTTTAAGGATGGAAATTTATTTTAAAATGTAGAAACCTTGGAGAATATTACTAATCCTTCATATGTCAACTATAAATGTTTGGCGATATTTTTTAAAAATTATTCAAATATCTAAGTATTTTATATAGTTTTTATAATTTTTTGGCGATTTTTAAGGTAAAATAATTTTATCCTGTAGAATTTGGGTGAATCATTTTAAAAATAGCGAATCTTTTTTTTGGAAAAACCATGGAAAATTATCCCATGAGAAAAATTTAGCCCCTAAAATCATCCCTGGTTATGAAGCGGTCATCACAATTGCGAAGAAGTTGCAATACAATTTTTGTAATTTGTATAGCAAGTTCGTCGCTAATGGAAAAGTTTGTTATGAAGGGGTTGTCGCAATTGCAACAGACACAGGGTATATTTTGACGAAGTTGCAATACAATTTTCATAATTTGTATAGCAAGTTTGTCACAATATTTATACATGTCATTGCAATAGAGACGACAATAATTTATTTAAAAAAAAAAAAAAATTTGAGCAAAAAAATTAAAATTTGATTTTTGAGCCAATTATAGAAGGTGCTATGATTTCACACTAAAGAGGTCATCCAAGTGAAGTTGTTGGTTGGTTGGTTGAGTCAGTTCACTGACCCGACTGTTCTAACTAACTATCTTCTTAAACCAATTACACAATTATATCAAAAAAAAATACTCTAACTTAGATTTACATATTTAACATCTTTGTGGCCTCAAAGCCTTCTTTGTCCTAAAAAGGTGAGGAAAAATAAATACTCAAACCTTCCAAATAAATTATTTCTTTGTTGTTCAAATAAACTCTGATGGCCTTATATATGATTTTGTATTTTTTTTTTTATATTTACTCATGGGTTATACATTTTAATATGGTGCCATTAAACACCTTCTATGAAATTAGTGCCCTTGCCTCTACATTTCTAGGCCATGGTTTCTAACATAAGGAGGGTTTTCCTAGGGGGGTAATACTAAGTCCTATCATTGCATTTCTAGACAGGTGAGGACAAGGACTTTGTTTGACTTGGGTTGACTTCTCTAAACTGATGCTTCAAGAAAAGTAAGAGAATAAAATGCTCAATGAATGCTTGAAAGGAAAACACTTACTTTATTAAACACAAGACACCAATGCACCATTACTCATAATAAGTGATGAAGCAATATACAATGTTCAAGGTAAAACTTTCTAAGTAAAAAGTACATATTCATTCACAAGATAGTCGTCATTTAGCAAATTTCATATGTGCAAGAAGTGAAGCATGAACAAGTACTTATAAAACATTTAAGAATGAAATTGGGTCATTATGATAGCAATGAAATAGAGAATCATTGTAACAAGTTCATAACCAATATAAGTTTGCATCCATTCAATAAGTATATTCCATAAAACACATGAAGTGTCACTATAACCAATAGAGCATCATTGTAACAAGTTCATAACCAATATAAGTTTGCATCCATTCAATAAGTATATTCCATGAAACACATGAACTGTCACTATTGTAAAGAGAGAATAAGGCAACGAGCTGGATGTAATAACTTTAGAAGAAATACAATGCTACAAGATTAGCAAATTTCATTATTATATGTCAAGGAAGAAAAATTATATCATTAACCAAACTTATCATTCAGTCATCAACACTCAAAAATTAATATTTTTCTCATCATACAATATAGATCAATTCTTTGGAACCATGATCGTCGCATGAATCGACCCTCTCAACTAGCAAACAATATAAATTTTGCACTGTTTGGGCAGATTTTTTGGGGTGGTTAGGGTAGGAATGTATCGTGTCAACCAACCAAGCCAAAAGACATGAAAACACCACAACAAAATATGGTTAAAAAACCTTCATACAATAGTGAAAGGAGGCAACGATTGGACTAATTACAAGGTCCTTTGGAATTCCTTAACATATTTTGGCTTATTTGGGATGTGGAAAACAAGGTGTCATAAAAACCTTGCAAGACATCAACACTTTAATCACCATTGACAGTGGAATACTTCTACAGTTTTATGACAGTCCTGGATAGAGTTTTGGATAACACATAGGAAGTAATGTCAAGGCTTTAAATAGAAGGATATATCCATCATACTTTTGTGTGATACCTCATCTAATAAAATAATTAAATGAGCCAAAATAATGTTGGATAGAAAAATAGATATATGTGCTAAGAGGGAGGAAAACTTGTAAGTGCAACTCAGACTAGGTTATAATAGGGTAACCCCCTTCCATTATACCTAATAAGGTTTATTAGACTATAAATTAGGTTAAGGAACCATATATATACTTTCAGTAACTAAGGAAGTTTAGGATATCTATAAGGAAGGTATGTGAGTTAATGTTTTGGTGATTATTTCATAGTAAGGTTTTGGTGATAACCTAGTAGAATATAAGGTACGTTAGGGTACTTCTCCTTTACCTTGAATTTCCTAGTAGGTGAGTAGGGGAAGCCAAGTGATATGCCTTTTTATAATCCCATAGTCAAGTTATATGATTTACCTGAATAAGGATTTGTGAGATATTTAAAGGTAAGATATGAATTTATGATGTTAAAATTTTATGATGTTCATGTACATATCATGAAATCAAACCTAATTCATGTTATTTTTAAGGTTGTTTAGTTGAATCATTTAAATTGTGATTTAGCAATGAATGAGTCAAAACCTACCATAACTAACACAAGTGGAGCCCTTAATTCATTGTGGTATAAATTTTCCTTGTAAATCCTTGAAGCAATACATCCTAGGATTTTGATCCCCCTCACCAATATTGCATGGTTATGATAAATGAAAATGAAAATTGAACTTTTCTAAGGTACCATAACCACCTAAGAGTTCCAACCATTCAAAATATTGTATTTAATTTAAGAGGGGAATTTCCATCATGAGCATCTTAAGTATCATCGTCATTATATGACTATAACCTAGTTCATGTATAAATGAAGTCCTTTAGTATTAGTAACCCCACCCTAAAATGTTTCTAATGAAAATTATAAAAGCACCACTAAGACATCATCATACTAGAAAACACCAAAACCTACTTGGCATAACCTACACTTTGATGGTGCTTCATAGGGATTGATAATAAATGATGGTGTCATCCAAGATATCCAAAGGCACTTGGCATTGGCATAATTTGGTTACATGTGCAATAAAAAGTAACAACGAGGCTAAGTTCAAATCCTATTGTAGGATTTCAACTTAGCAAGGGATCATCTACAAATATAATATGTTATAAAAGCACTTGATTGTTAAGTGTTTATGGGGTTAATAATGTTTTCTCTTTATGTTATTATGTATCTAATGACTTAAGTAAGTGGGCCAATTGGGTCTCAATTCATACTCATTCTCATCCAAATGGGTCCCAAGTCTCTATTGTTATAGGGTCTAGTCTATTGTTATCTTTGTAGGTGGATGTGGGTCAAGTATTGTAATATGGAGTTGGGATATAATAACATATTTGATGTGTTGCAGTGTTTGTGTGTGTAATAGTGTATATATTGTATTACATATATGTGTAATAAAACATACATATATATTCTACTACACATCTATGTAATAACATATATTACAAAAAATATGAGTTGTAACTTTGGCGAAGCTCATTGTGAGAGGCACTGAAAAACAAAGCCTTCTCCATTCTATTTGGAGTTTCAAGGATTATTGTGGCTCCCTAATAGGGCTTGTCTCTAGATTCTTTCATGGATTTCCATCCTAGTCAACTGCCGAGTCCATTGTGTTGGCTCAATGACTTCAACATACTATCCCATATATTTCTTTGTTGATGGAAGTGTCATTTTGTATGAAAGGTGGTGTGGTAAATAATTTGTTTGTTGGGTCCACTAAATTTGCATTTCAATATGTAGGACACTTTCCTAAACTAATTATCAATATTTCAATATGTAGAGGACTTCTCATAGACACAGTGCTCCCTTGCACATCAATGGAGTTTTTTTTAAGGGACAAATTAGTTGACATACGGTCAAAACTCTCTCATTGTTGCCATTATTGTGCCCTCTAATTGACACAGTGAATATTTGAATTTATGTCAGCATTAGAACAATGAGTCTTTATATCATGAACCTCTATATGGACTAACATGACCATGGGAATAATAAAGTATGAAAATATGAAGAAAGTATTGAAACCTTGAATAACCCTCCACATATTGTAGACATGAAGATTTAGATGATGCACATGTGTGAAAGAGTAAATGTTTGATATCTCCATTTCCAACCCCTCATGTTTAATCCTTAATGTTTTTGAAGAAACAAAATAAATTTCATGGAACTAAAAACATTAAATTGTTGCCAAAATTGTGCCCTCTAATCGACAAAGTCAAGATTGGAATTTATGTCAACATTATAACAATGAGTGTTTATATCATGGACCTCTATATGGATTAACATGACCATGAGAGTATTAAAGTAGGAAAATATGAAGAAAGTCTTGAAACCTTGAATAACCCTCCACATATAAATTG
>ML788877.1:344014-363767 GCA_009831015.1 Picea engelmannii | reverse complement strand
AAAGTCTTGAAACCTTGAATAACCCTCCACATATAAATTGACAATGGAAATGTGATTTTGTTTCTTTGTCATGTGAGACACAATGAAAAGAAGGGTAATGCTCTGAAAAAATATTATAAAATGATTGACATGGCCATTTCCAAGCCCTCGTGTTTAATCCTTAAAAATTATTATTGCATCTTCCCAAAATTTTATTTTTGCATGTTGCACCAAGTTTAAAGTTTTCACATTGCTTGGAAAAATATGCTTGCCACATGTCACATGTCACACGTCACATGTCACAAGACTTTCAAAGTTGCATATATCATGTCACAAGATTTTGGAAGTTTCATATTGCATATTCAAGTTCTATTTGTTGCCTAGACTCCATAGCCCAAGCACAAGGCACTAGGTCTTGCTTGCATTCTCATGTCTTGAATCAAGGAGTATTGAATCAATATATACCAAGTCTTATAAGAGAAGCTGAAATTATCATTAAGTGTATAACAAAATTACATTCACAAATATATACAAGCCATAGAAATAGCCTTGTGTATATTATCAGATGAAAAAGTACCCATAATGTCAATGCATTATATGCATCATTGCATGTTCAACTATATAATGTACATCTAACTGTATTATAAAATTATTACATGACATCATGAATTTCTTTTAGTCTTCTTTTGTGCTTTCCAGGTCTTAAGTAATTCATCCATCTCCATGTCTTCATTTACTGGGTGATCTTCAACAGCTGATGTCATTTCAATCCTTTCACACCGAGCACGTCTGGTGGTACTACCCATGACGTGGACACTGCTGTGAAGGGCCATCACCTACAAAAATAAAAAATATTAAATTTATATGGCCAATTTTTAAATATCATTGAAGTAGTTCATTAATATTAAAAAAAAAATCTGCAATGTAATTATTTACCTAGTCCTCTAGTCGACACCATTGGAATGGATTTTGGCCTATTCACCTGATCTTCAGGTCGAGGAGGATCAACTATGACATTCTCTTCCATTGAAACGTCAAAATTTATAAGTACAAAATTATTAAGTATATGATTAATATATAGACATTTTGTTGTCATGGGCCTCAGTCACAAGAACATCTTGGGGTTGCACCTCACTAGGATGGGGCTATTGGGGAGCACCATGATCTTCTAGCTGCGTTGCACTATAAACGATATGTTGTCCAGTACTAATGGTTTCATTGATAGTGTTGCTCCCCTGATTAAAACAAAGTAAGACATTAAATTATGGATGATATCAAACATTTGTTGATGAAGGTTCGTTGTCATTGATGTCAACCCTTGAAGAAAGCCTCGTAGCACAAAGGTTTGGGTAATGGACCCAATATTGTTTGATGTAAATATGACTCATTATTTTTTTTTCATGTTTGATAAGAAGTAAATATGGATGAAATCCAAAGTGGTCCCCTTATGGTGAAAGCCCTCACGGGAAGACGCTTTGCATAGTAAGAGAACCCATGCTTAGTTGTGGAATAATGAGATGAAGGACAACGAATTTGTTAGGGATACTATCCTAGATGGATATTTCTCACAATTCCATTTCCGGTGGTATGTGGAACGTCACATAACTCCTCACGGTTAGAGAGTTATGGCCATGAGAAGTTGGAGACCCTAGGTTTGGGTAATGGACCCAAGTTTGTTTGATGGGTAATAGTATGATTTATGATATATTTTCAGATAATACTATTCTATATTGATATTACATTTCATTCCATTTATAGTGGTATGTGGAATGTCACATAACTCCTCACGGTTTGAGAGTTATGGCCTTACAAAGTTGGAGGACCCTCATATGTCATCTAGAAGCCCCAAAAGGTCAAAGTAGTTAAAGTGGTTTAAGAGATTTTAAAAGGTAAATAATAAAGTGAAGTAATGATTGTAATATAATTCAAAGTGAGTACAAAATAAATTATTTCAATAATAAATTTAATGGAGAAATTAGAAGTGGGTTAACCCTAAAATAAGGAAAGTGGGGCCAAGTGACCTAGAAGATGTCTTTAAGGAAGCTACTTGGAGAGTATAAATAAGAGGCAAGGATCTCTCATTTAATACACACTTGAGCATATTGAATACCTATAGGTGTATGAGGTAACCAAAGGATATCTAAGCCGAAATTCTAAGGAAAGTGAAGAAAAGAAGGCCGAAATGCAAGGAAGGATAAATTCTTTTGATGGTGCTTTCAAAGGTATGTTATTTACAGGTCATCTCACCATTTTCGCTATAATATTTTTTTATATAATGATTCAGATCTTGAAATTGCTATTCCATTGATAAAACATATCCAAGTATCTGTGGTAAACAATTTAGCTTTTGGTTCATTGTATTTTGGGAGTTACACTCCGTGGAAAATAGGGTTTGTGGCTAGTCCTAAAACTAGTCAAAAACAAGAGTTTCAGGTAAAAACATCATAACTTCTTCATAACATATCCAAATTTAGTGAGACAAATTTTTTTGGTTAGGGTATAGTCTGTAGTATGGTTTGTAATAGTTTCATATAATTTCAACAAATATTCCATGCAGAGCACGCTCTACCAGGTCGCTCTCTAGAATAAGCCAGAATTCAGGAATGTATGCCATTTTTTCTATAACTCCTTTTCTGAGAGGTTCCAAGTAGTGACACTTGGAGGAATTTAATAAAACAGATTGATGAACATCATGTATCATTTTCCGATCTTTATACATTATAGGTTCAAAGTTATGATTACTTCAAGTTAGGGTTGTTGACTAATCCAAAACTAGGCATGTGAGACTAAAGAAAAGTTTGATGAAAATGATAGTCTCTTGTGGTTAAATTTAAGGAAGGTTTGCAGGAATGTTATCATACACAACAGGTCTATTACAGAGCTACAAATAATATTTGGATGATGAAATTGATGAGGGATTTTGGTTGAGGTACATGTTGAGTACATGGTTGAGACAAGTAGTTGATGAGTTGGCACATACATGAGGTGTATAGTTGATGATATTGGTACATATTGATGATTCAAAGTTGATGAGTAGTTGACACATGATTGGTACATACTTGGTACATGGTTGGATTCACTTTTTTATGGTATAGGTAGATTACAGGTTGTTTGGTGTAGGTTGGTGCATGGTTGATGCACTTCTTTATGGTAGAGGTTAATTGTAGGTTGAGGTACAGGCTGACAACTATATATCTCACAATGATAGTGTGACAGTGGTTCCATCATTCTACTTCTACTTCAGGGTGGTAGAACGGGGCAAGGACAGGTGGTTGTAGCAACCTTCTGGTTGTAGCCGAAGAACATAGGGGGTTGTAGCCTCCTTTTGGTTGTAGCCAGAGAATTGGGGAGTTGGAGCTTCCCTTAGGTTGTAGCCTGAGAAACTAGGGGGTTGGAGCCTCCCTCCAGTTGCAGCTAGAAAACAAAGGAATTTGGTGCTTCCAATGAATGTAATTCTTCAAGACATATAAGAAAAATCATTCTGTGGTTTTCTCCCAATTTGGGTTTCCACATAAAACACTAGTGTACTGTGTATGTGTGTGATTGTTTATTTCTTATTAGTCATTATTGGATAATAATTCTACATTGATATAACATTTGAATAAAAAGGAATATAATTATGCTATTACTGATTCACCCCCCCTCTCAGTAATCCAACAATTGGTATCAGAGAAGGTTCCTTGAGGAATAGTTTAACCACTGAAAGGTAGATAATGGAGAGTACCAACTCATATAAAAATGGAATACCACAGTTTGATGGACAGAAGTATGCTTTTTGGAGCATAAGGATGAAGACATATATACAAGCACATGGATTTCAAGTTTGGCAATCAATTATAGATGGATACACAGCACCAACAATTCCACCAACAAATGACAAAGAAGTGAAACGCGATGAGAATAATTCCAAAGCCAAAAAGGCACTTTTGAATGGTCTCAGTGATACGGTATTCACCAAAGTTGCACATTGTAAATCTGCTAAAGAGATTTGGGACAAGCTTCGAAATATTTATGAAGGAGATTCAAAAGTCAAAGTAGAAAAGCTTCAAACTTACAGAGGTCAGTTCGAATAACTAAAAATGAAGGAATATGAAGATATCGCAGCCTACTTCTTACGAGTTGATGAAACAGCAAATGAAATCATAGGATTGGGAGAAGAAATTGAAGAATCTATAATTGTTCAAAAGGTACGAAGATCTCTTCCGATGAGATTCAACCTTAAGATATCAACACTAGAAGAAAGATCGGATCTAAACTCAATAAGCATGGACGAACTACATGGAATCTTCACAACATATGAGATTAGAACTAAACAGAAAAATCCAGATGTAAAAGAAGCAGCCTTTAAAGAATCCAAAAGTGTTGGGCAACTGAGAGGGTGGGGGGGTGAATCAGTTGTTACTGTGCTTAAACAATTATATCAATTTTTAAACTCATTATAGAACATTCAATGATGATCACAATAAATAAGCAATAAAGTATTCAACATCAATCACACACATTTATACTGCAGAGACGGATATTCCTAAGGAAACCCATAAAGGGTGAAAGCCTCTTTTTCTTTATATGATAAATATTTTCTGTACATTATCATTCTTATGAGCACCTACTCATAATGAGGATACTGCCTCTGTTTTGCAAGCTTCTACTTGCTAAGAGCACCAACTCTCTGGTTTCTCTACCACCCACTAGAAGGAAGCACCAACTCCCTGAATGTTCCAGCACCAACTTCCAATCATACAGGCACCGACCTGTATATCAGAGAACCAATGTTCTCCCTTGCACCACCCTGCCACCTTGGTTTCTCTGGCTGTAACCAAATGGAAGCTACAACTCCCTGTGTTCAAGAACCCACTTCAACCTCTGAGGACAACAGTCCTCCCTATAACCTCCCTTCCACCCTGATTATATGAAACTTTACTATCAGTAAATTTATCATAGTGATACAATATTTATCAATGGCTTACCGCTCTCATCACTGTTCTACTACACTGCTCTTCTCTGCCTGCATCAGTGTCTTCTTGCACACATTCCTCTTTTGTGCATTTCAGCTACTGCACTCTGCCTCCTTCTTCACGCATGAATAACTCTTAACAACAACCCTAATCTCTTCTATGTTCTGCATATTTATACTCTATGTGCACCTTCTTCTTCCTCCATGTATAATGCCTCTGCATGCTCTTCCCCAGGTGTCATCATTCTTCCCCTCGGGTTGTTCACTTCCACTCCTCCGTTTCGTCAAGCATCACCACCTTTCTCTATTTTGCATCTTCTCCTCATGTCGAGTCCTATGGTGATAATCATGGAAACTCTTCATATTCTCTAGTGGTTAACCCCATGCATTCATCATCACTGGGCGTTATGCTGAGATTCTTTTGCTTCTCTGGCAGTCCATACTCTTCATCTTCTATGTCATTACCAAATCTCTTTAGCATCACTGGATGTTACCTCAAGACCCTTCATCTCCTCTGGCAGTCACCCTATAGCTCCTCGAGTCCTCTGGCAGAAACCATCAGAGGTTTCTTGCAGTTACAGTGTGAACCTCTGCAGCCTTATGCCTTTGGCACCTTTCACATGTTCCCTCAGGTGGTGACCAAATGCCTATTCAAAAGGCACTTTTGTGAATCGCGTTTCGGGGATCTAGAGATGAGGTATCTCGACTCTCGAAGTTGCGATATTTGAAGTGGGTCTTAGCTGCATGCTATCTCCTCCCTTAACCTTCGTCAATGTGACCATAGGTTATGACCAAGGGCCAAGTCCGAACACACATTTCCCATTTTGCATTTCAGGAATTCTCTGAGGAGTCGTCTTGACTCTCCATGTTGCAAACTATGAAATGGAGATGGGCTTCTCAATCTCTTCTCTCCATCTCTTTGACGATGTGACCAAGATCTTATCCATAAAGCACTTTCACAACTTGCGATTTCGGGAATCCTGTTATGAGGCATTCTGATAAACAACAAGTTGATTCGTGCGTCTAGGATTTGCGCATATAGATCAATGGTTGAGATTTGATTCCATACCCCCCTTGGTATTCCGCCTTTAACGAAGGGGGGGGGGTATGGAATTGGATGGGCAAGTCTGAGCGACCGAGATTGATGTGCTTATATCTACATTCGAGATTCGATTTTGGACCCCCCTTTCTTTTCTACCTTTAACAAGAAGGGGGGGGTCCGGAATGAGGCAGTTTTGTATGGGCCCCTCCTAAACCTCTTACTGATTCTTCCTCTTTTTACCACCTTCACCTCCTTCTGACATGTGTCTTCCACCCAACCTCTCTCCTTCCCCTATCACGTCTCGACTCTCCAGTTCAACGGTCAAGATTTCTTGTTGATCCAACGACTATCCTCCTCCCCGAGACTTTATCCTTCAGGATTTTTGGGGAGTGATGAAGCTAAAATTCTCGAATTCAAACTCCCTGAGTGATGTCATTCTTGCATCACTCAATGACGTTTCATGAGCCGTTTGGCTGCTACATGTCCCTCAGATTTGATATTTCTAGTGGTCGGAGATGTCAAATCAACTTGACACTTGTCCTTGTAGGATTGTGCCACGTATCCTTTCTGATGTAGGCTGCCACTTGTCCTTGTAGATGTGGTTTGCCACATTCACCTCCTAGATCTAATGGTCTAGATTAGATCTTGATTCAATGACTAAGATTATTTCACGATTTCGCATATCATGAGTTGGAAGGATAGAGCACCTTGTGCCTTTGACCTTCCATTTAGCGAAATGTCGATCTTTTGACATGTGTCCTCTGGATTTAACGGCCAGGATCATTTCGTGATCTCACATATCATGAGTTTGAGGGTTTAGTGCACCTCATGCCTTTTACCTTTCAGTGAGCGAAATGTCGATCAGTTGCCATGTGTCTTGCCCAAAGATGGACGGTCCTCCTGCTTTCAGGATTTTGTACGCCCACTTCTCCTTGTACTTTAAAGAACATGCAGGTTCTCCTAGATCCAACGATGGTCAGACCCCACTCTTGGATCTAATGCTTGAGATCTATTCTCGTCTACTGCGTGCTACTCCTCTATGAATTCAGATCTTACAGTCATCAGGGATTCTAAATGAGATCCAACGTTCATTGTTTCTCCTCCTCTTCCATTATTGTTGTGCTGCTAATTGTGTTGATATTTTCCATCACTGTTCTTGCCATCAATGACAAGATCACTCCCAACTGTAAAACTGCCAACAATATCCCCCTTTGGCATTGATGGCAACCTTGAATGGTTGCACTAATTTGTTTGGACCTCCAGCTATAGCATCCGGTCTGGACCAGGACCACTCCATCTCTCCCCCTTTGACATCAATGTCAAAGAAAACATGCTCCCCCTGAGTTGTTGCAATACTCGTCGAAGGTATCATATATTCAACCAAGACATACTCCCCCTAATAGGATGGACTCTCTTAGGTGTGAGACGGGATGACACCCAACTTCTGATGGAGATATTCAAATGGTGTCTTGGCTAGGGGTTTAGTAAAGATGTCTGCAATTTGTTTTGTGCTTGGAATGTAATGAACCTGAACAGTCTGATTGGTGACCTTCTCTCTCAAAAAATGGTATTTTATGGGAATATGCTTGGTCTTGGAGTGGAATACAGGATTCTTTGACACACTTATGGCACTTGTGTTATCACAATGAATTGGGATCGGTGCAGTATATTTTACTTCCAAGTCTACAAGTGTTTGAATCATCCATAATACCTAAGTACAATAAGTAGCAGTAGTAATGTATTCTGCCTCTGTAGTTGATAAATAAATGGAACCTTGCTTTTTACTCAACTACGCTACTAGAGAATCTCCTAAGAAGAACACACCTCCACTCATACTTTTCCTTTCATCCATGCAGTTAGCCCAATCAACATCTGAGTAGACTGATAACTGAAAATTATGATTATTAGGATACCATAGGTAATAGTTCATTGTTTCTTTCAAATATCTGAATATTCTTTTGACAGCTAGAAAATGACTCTGTTTAGGTGTAGGATGATATCTTCCTACCATTCCAACAACATGCATTATGTCTGGACGATATGTTGTGATGTACAACAGGATGCCTATCATTGACCTATATGAAATTTGATCAACATCAAGTGAGTCATCATCCTTGCTTAATTTGCATCCAGTAACCATAGGTGTGCCCACAGGTTTAGAATCTTCCATTTGAAACCTTTGCAACATTTATCTTAGATATTTTTCTTAAGAAATGAGCATTCCTTCAGACCTCTGCGTAATTTGAAGACCAAGAAAAAATGACAGTTCACCTATCATAGACATTTCAAACTCAGACTCCATGGCAGAAGAAAACCATTGTACCAATGAGTCTTTATTACATCTGAAGATGATGTCATCTACATAGACCAACATGATGAGAAAATCATTACCCTCTATTTTGATATATATATTGTTGTCAATTGTTCCTCTCTTGAACCCTTTGTCTTGGAGATATGTATCCAGTCTGTGATACCAAGCACGAGGGGCTTGTTTTAGCCCATATAAACATTTCTTCAACTTGCATACAAAGTCAGGGTTATCAGACAGTTCGAAATCCTCTGGTTGTTCCATATAGACTTCTTCTTTTAAATCTCCATTTAGAAACACTGACTTGACATCCATTTGATAGACTTTAAACCTTTTATGACAAGCATAGGAAAGAAATATTTTGATCGCTTCTAGTCTTGCTAATGGTGCAAATGTTTCATCAAAATCCAGTCCTTCTATTTGAGCATAGCCCTTACAAACCAATCTTTCTTTGTTCTTGACAACTTGTCCCTTCTCATTCATTTTGTTCTTAAAGATCCATTTGGAACCAATGATATTTTTACCTTGATGTCTAGGAACCATCTCCCACGTATTGTTTTTCTCAATCTGATCAAGTTCATCATTCATGGCTTTAACCCAATGATCATCTTTGCTAGCTTCATTAAAATTCTTGGGTTCCAGCATGGATATGAAGGGTATATGTGATTGTTCGGTGTTTTTTATTATCTTTCTCCTGGTTTGTACACCTTTGTCTTTTTCACCAATTATCTGACTTGTTGGATGATTCTTTTGAGTGATTCTGGAGGAGGAATTTGATGTTGTCTACTGATTTGAGTCTGTCTGAATATTTGCATCTTCATCTGGCTCAAAGTCTTCTTGTTTTGATTCTTGGACCTATTTAGCTTCAACTTCATCTATATCTTTTGTTGATGATTCAGTATTGTTCACCTCTCTTACTGGGATTCCTTCATCAACTTTTATGTCAATACAGTCAACCAATATATGGAGCCTCTTATTATATCATCTGTATCCTTTATTGTTTGTAGCATACCCTAAGAAGATGCATTCATCAGCCCTGTCATCATACTTTCCAAGGTTCTCATCATTATTCTTCATGTAACACTTACTCCCAAAGACTTTGAAGTCTTTGATTGAAGCAGGTCTCCCATACCACAGTTCATAAGGTGTCTTGTCAGTGTGTGGTCTGAGGTGGTATTTGTTAAAAACATGGACAACTGTGTGTATTGCTTCTACCCAGTATGTTTGACCAATGTTATTCTCATTCATCATTGACCTGGCCATTTGCTACACTGTTCTGTTTTGCCTCTCAATTACTCCATTTTGTTGTGGATTTCTTGGGATTGTGTATTCTCTCTTGATCCCATGTTTATCATAGAATTCCTTGAACTCTCTTGACATAAATTCACCTCCTCTGTCTAATCTTACTGCCTTTAACCTCTTGCCTGTTTGATTCTCAGTTAAATCCTTAAATATTTTAAATTTCTCAAATGCTTCAGCTTTTTCCTTGAGAAAGGAAACCCAAGTAAGTCTGGAATAATCATCAATGATCAGCATGAAGTATTTTTCTTTCCCTGTGCCTTCCTATCTTGATGGTCCACATAAATCCATATGAACTAGTTGGAGTGGTTTCTCTGTTGAAGTAGAGCTCTTGGATTTAAACTATGTCCTGGTTAGCTTTCCTACTTGGCAGGGTTTACACATAGAATATTGTGGCTTTGATATTCTCGGAAGATCTTTTACTTCCTCAAGATTTTTGAGCTTGATTAAGTGGTCAAAGTTTAGATTTCCAAGTCTCTTATTCCATAACTAGCTCTCATCATGTTTGCTTAGATGACACTCTTCTCTATCTTCTTTCATCACATATACATTATTTTCTGTCCTTATGCCTTTAGCCACCACTTGTCCCGAGTTTACAGACTTTATCTTGCAGTCCTTGGAAGTGAAGACCACTTCACATCCTCTATCACACATTTGACTTACACTGAGCATATTATGTTTTATCCCATCTACAAGTAGAACATCTTGGGCTTTTCCTTCTCCATTACTTAAACTCACCATCCCTTTACCCTTGATTTTACCTGGAGCATCATTTCCAAAGGTTACATTTCATTATTTGCTTTCACTTAGAGATAGAAACTTACCTTTGTCTCCCATCATATGTTTGGAGCATCCATTGTCTATATACCAAGGGTTCTTTTGTCTTTGAGATGAAAACACTAATCCACACTTGTCACTTTATTTCTTATTCCAAACCTTGACATTTTCAGCAGGGGAATTGAAATCTGGTTCATAGTTCCTTAAGCGATAGTCAACAACTTTATGTCCATAGTTATGACAAACGTAACATTCTAGTTCATCAAATAAAGGATCGTAATGATTGTTATTCTTAACGCGTATCCTTTTTCCATTCATCAAGTGATTTGCAGTTTGTGGTGGTTTGTTACTTGGCTTTCTCATTCTTTGTTGTGGCAAATATCTATACCTTGAATGTTTGGATTGCTCATATCTCAATTTTAAAGAACAGTTTACAGCTTTATGACCAAAGTTAGAACAGAAAAAACAATATCCATAGAAAAAACGTTGGTACCTAGAATATGGTTGTCTTCTTTGAGAAGGTCGATTTCTTCCATGCTGATGATTTATTTGAATAGAGAGTACATTATTTCTCTGATCTATAGTTTCAGTTCTGGTACCTCTTTCGTTACTCCTCCTGGGTAGTTGATTATATTCTTTTGTTTCTGGAGGTTTTTTGTTGTCATGGATGGTATATTTGACAAACTTGATGGGTTCTTTGTTGCTTGGCTAATCACTACTTGATCCCTTTTCATAACCTAGACCTGTTTTCAGCTTTGGGTTTCTTTGCTGATTTAGAACGGTGGCCAATTCTTCTGAGGGTTTGATACTTGACTTATTCTGATGATACAAGGCTTGAAACTTCTCCATCTCTTTCCTAGTTTTCACTACTTCTTCCTCTAGAGCTTCACATATTGCCTTCTTTTATGATAATTGTTGTTTTAGAATGTCTTTGATTTTCTTTGCCTCTTCTAATTCCACTTTTAGCAGGGCAAAGTCTTCGTCGGGTTCTTTAGTGCCTTTCTTGAACTGTATCAGCATTTTTTTTTTCTTTCTCGTCTTAATTCTGAGTCTCTCAAGCTCTTCTAGTGCACTGATCAGTTCTCCTTCCAGGTCAACCACAATTTCTTCTTCATTAGCATCACTTCCTGTGATTTTATTATCATAATCTTCTTTGTCCATAAGTATGAATTCATTTAGTTTATCTTCAATAGAGGAGTCATTGTCTTCATCGTCTGAAGGATCATCATCATTGTTTACACAAAGACTTTTCTTCTTAAAATTATTCTGTTTAAAGAAATTTCTGTGTTTGTGCTTCTCCTCATCATCATATGTCTGATCCTTTCTTTTGTGAGGAAATTTATTTGAAAAATGACCTATCTCACCACAGTTGAAACATTTGAAAGGCAGTTTACCTTTTTATTTGCATGATCCCTTTTTCAGACTTCTCACAAATTTTTCTTCAATTTCATCAGGCTCAAAATCCTCATTCTTGTCTGCCTTAAATGATTCTTCTCTGGAGGTGGGTTTATATTTAACTATTCTCATTTCATATGCAATCAATGTTCCTAGAAGTTGATCAAACTCCAAGGCTTTTAGATCATTAAGTTCTTCTATAGAAGAGACCTTCGAGTTGAACCTATCTGGTAGAGATCTCAAAATTTTATGAACTAAAGAAGGCTCCTCAATTTTTTCACCAAGTGCTTTCATTGCATTTACCAGTTCTTCAACTATCAGAAAGTACTTTCCAATAGTTTCATCCTCTTTCATCTTCAGCTATTCAAACTGTACTCTGTAGGTTTGAAGCTTGGCATCCTTTACCTTCTCATTACCTTCATAACTGCTAGTGAGTTTGTCCCACATTTCTTTGGCAGTTCCTAGGTGCATAATTTTTACAAATTCTTCTTTTGCAAGCCCACTCAAGATAGCATTCATAGCCTTAGCATTGAAGCTGAATTCTATCTTGTCATCCTTGTTAGCTAGTACAATTGGCTTTACATAACCAGTATCTACCACATCCCAGACATCTGCACCTAAAGCCATTATGTAGGTTCTCATTCTAACTTTCCAAAAGGAAAAGTTTGTTCCATTGAATAGAGGGGCCTTATTGGTTGAAGTTCCTTCATGGATTGACATGTTTAAGCTCTAGGATCTACCCTTAGATAAAAGGGGCCCGTTCTGATACCAATTGTTGGACAACTGAGAGGTGGGGGTGAATCAATTGTTACTGTGCTTAAACAATTATATCCATTTTTAATCTCATTATAGAACATTCAATGATGATCACAATAAATAAGCAATAGAGTATTCAACATCAATCACACACATCTATACTGTAGAGATAGATATTCCTGAGGAAACCTATAAAGGGTGAAAACCTCTTTTTCTTTATATGATAATTATTTTCTGTACATTATCATTCTTATGAGCACCGACTCATAATGAGGCTACCACCTCTGTTTTGCAAGATTCTACTTGCTGAGAGCACCAACTCTCTGGTTTCTCTACCCCCCACTAGAAGGAAGCACCAACTCCCTGAATGTTATAGCACCAACAGGATGGAAGCACCAATTTCCAATCATACAGGAACCAACCTGTATATCAGAGAACCAATGTTTTCCCTTGCACCACCCTGCCACCCTGGTTTCTCTGGCTACAACCAGATGGAAGCTACAAATACCTGTGTTCAAACGCCCACTTGAATATTTGAGGGAAATAGTCCTCCCTAGCACCTCCCTTCCACCCTGATTATATGAAACTTTACTATCAGTAAATTTATCACAGTGATACAATATTTATCAATGGATTACCACTCTCATCACTGTTCTGCTACACTCCTCTGCTCTGCCTGCATCAATGTCTTCTTGCACACATTCCTCTTTTGTGAATTTCAACTGCTGCACTCTGCCTCCTTCTCCACGCACGAATAACTCTTAACAACAACCCTAATCTCTTATCTATTCTGCATATTTATACTTTATGTTCACCTTCTTCTTCCTCCATGCGCAATGCCTCTACATGCTCTTCCCCAGGTGTCATCGTTCTTCCCCTCGGGTTGTTCACTGCCACTCCTCTGTTTCCTCAAGCATCACCACCATTTTTTGTTCTGCATCTACTCCTCATGTCGAGTCCTATGGTGATCATCATGGAAACTCTTCATATTCTATGGAAGTTACCCCCATGCGTTCATCATGACTAGGTGTTATGCTGAGATTCCTTTGCTTCTCTGGTAGTCCAGACTCTTCATCTTCTCTGTCATTACCGAATCTCTTCAGCATCACTGGACGTTACCTCGAGACCCTTCGTCTCCTCTAGCAGTCACCCTACAACTCCTCGAGTCCTCTGGTAGAAACCATCATAGGTTTCTTGTAGTAAAAGTGTGAACCTCTGTAGCCTTATGTCTTTGGCACCTTTCACATGTTCCCTCAGGTGGTGACCAAATGCCTATTTAGAAGGCACTTTCGTGACTCACATTTTGGGGATCTGGAGATGAGGCATATCGACTCTCCAAGTTGTTTTCTCTGAAGTGGGGTTTAGCTGCATGTTAGTGCATCCCTTAACCTTCGTCGATGTGACCATAGCTTATGAACAAGGGCCATGTTCGAACACCCATTTCACATTTCACGTTTCGGGGATTCTGTGAGAAGTAGTCTTGACTCTCCATGTCACAAACTCCGAGATGGAGCTTGGCTTCTAGAGCTGTACTCTCCATCTCTTCGATGATGTGACCACCAGCAGTGACCAAGCACTTATCCATAAAACACTTTCGCAACTCATGATTTTGGGAATCCTATGATGAGGCATTATGATAAACAACAGGTTGATTCATGCGTCCAGTATTTGCACGTATAGATCAACAGTTGAGATTTGATTTCGAACCCCCCTTGGTATTCTTCCTTTAACGAAGGGGGGGGGGTCCAGAATTGGACGCACAAGTCTGAGCAGAAAATACTGAGGCGCTTAGATCTACAGTCGAGATTTGATTCTGGACTCCCCTTGCTATTCTTCCTTTAACAAGAGGGTGGGGGTCCAAAATGAGGTGGTTTTGTATGGGCCCCTCCTAAACCTCTTACCTCTTCTTCCTCCGTTTACCGCCTTCTCCTCCTTTCGACATGTTTATTCCACCCAACTTCTCTCCTTCCCTTGTCACATCTCGACTCTCTAGATCAACGGTTGAGATTTCTCATTGATCCAACGACTATCCTCCTCCCCGGGAATTTAGCCTTTTGTATTTTGGGGGAGTGATGAAGCTAAAACTCCCGAAGTCAAACTCCCCGAGTGACATCATTCTTGCGTCACTCAATGATGTGTCATGAGCCAAGTGGCTGCCACGTGTCCCTCAGATTTGAGATTTCCAGTGGCCGGAGATGTCGAGTCAACTTGACACTTGTCCTTGTAGGATTGCACCACATGTCCTTTCTGACGTAGGCTACCACCTGTCCTTGCTGACATGGTCTGCCACATTCACCTCTTGGATCAGATGGTCCATATTAGATCTTGATTCAACGGCTAATATTATTTCATGATTTCGCATATCACAAGTTGGAAGGATAGAGCATCTCGTGCCTTTGACCTTCCAGTCAGCGAAATGTCGATCTTTCAACATGTGTCCTCTGGCTTCAACGGACAAGATCATTTCGTGATCTCACATATCACGAGTTCGAGGGGTTAGTGCACCTCGTGCCTTTTACCTTTCAGTCAGTGAAATGTCAATTGCTTGCCATGTGTCTTGCTCGAAGATGGACGGTCCTCCTGCTTTCGGGATTTTGTACACCCGCTTCTCCTTGCACTTTAAAGAACGTGCAGGTTCTCTTGGATCCAAATATGGTCGGACCCCGTGCTTGGATCTAACGCCCAAGATCTATTCTCATCTACTGCATTCTACTCCTCTCTGAATTCAGATCTGACGATCATCGGGGATTCTAAATGAGATCCAACGTTCACTATTTATCCTCCTCTACCATTATTGTTGCGCTGCTGATCGTGATGATATTTGTCATCGTTGTTCTTGCCGTCATTTTTCTTTCCATCAATGACAAGATCACTCCCAACTATAAACCTGTCAACAAAAATATCAAATCAAAAGAAAAAGGAACAAGAAGAATATAGCAGCAGCAATGACGTATCAGAAGATGATGAAGAAGTGGCCAACTTCATCAAAAGAATGAACAAGGGAACCAACAGTAGATATAGAGGTAAGATTCCTTTAATTTGTTTTAATTGTGATGGTATTGGTCATTTTGCTAAAAACTGTCCTCATAAGAAAAAGAGAAATGATGAAGGTTACTCAAAAAGAAGACAAACATATAAAGGTAAAAGAACTACAAAGAAATTTTTCAAGAAAATCTTTTGCACCAAAGAAGACATCTCATCATCAGATGAAGATGAAATCAGTGACAATGAAACAGGGAGAGTTCTATTCATGGAAGTAGAAGTCTCTGCAAGATACCCGATATATAAAATATGCAGAATAGAAATAAAATGCTAGAAACGGCAGAATAACAGTAAAATATCTAGCATAATCTTCACAATACACAGAAATGATATACGCAATAGCAATAGAAATAGAACTTTGATTCAGAAAGCAATGTTCACAGGCCTCTTCGAGGGGGAAACCTCCAGTCGAGCAGTTCTCTTTTACAATAATCTCCAAGCTAGTGTTTACATACCCTCGCCCCTTATTTATACTAAATATGTCTATTAAGAGAAGCATCTAGAGGAAGATCCTTCTATAAGCGGAAGCTTATATTAGGTCTTCTTACATCCACCTTATTTTATTTTATTGAAAGGCCTTATTAATATTGACCTTTATTACATCCGAATACATTGATCTACCTATGTGCGGGTTAGGACCTTAACATGTCCGCCCCCTTAAAAACATCCTTGTCCTCAAGGCTTGAGATGTGGAAACTGCTGCAGAATGGTAGCTGGTTCCCAAGTGGCATTTGTTGGAGTCATATCTTTCCACTGTACTAGCACTTCCTTGATGGTTCTCTGACGCAGGTGACGCTCACGCTGGTCCAAAACTGCTTCTGGCTATAGCCAAATGGATCCTTCTTCAGCTAACTCTGGAAGGTTGGTTTGAATTTGGCACCTGGTTCCAATCACCTTCTTCAAGCATGAAACATGAAAAACAGGATGTAGCTTCGACTGACTGGGCAGAGCTAACTGATATGCGACTTGTACCACATGCTTGAGAACTGTGTAAGGGCCATAGAATTTGGGTTCTAGCTTCTGACACTGCTCGGCCTTGAGGGAAGTTTGCTTATATGGTTGCAGTCTCATAAACACATGATCCCCTTCTGCAAATTGACGTTCCGAGTGACCTTGATCTGCTTGCTGCTTCATTCTATTCTGTGCCATGACCAAGTTCTCTTTAAGGGTATGAAGGATATCCTTTCAGATTGTAAGTGTTTGGTTAACTGCCTGGACCTTCGATGTACCCGGTAAGTATGAGAGAACTGAAGGTGGCTTATGTCCATATACTGCTTCAAAAGGAGTCATGCGAGTGGTTGTATGGTATGTAGTGTTGTACCACCATTCAGCGAGAGGTAACCATTTAGCCCACTGGTGTTGTTTTTCAGAGGCAAAGCACCTTATATATGTTTCCAAACACTTGTTGACAACTTTCGTTTGACCATCTGTTTGGGGATGATAAGCTGAGCTAAGATGCAATTGTGTGTCTTGTAGTTTAAACAATTCTTGCCAAAAATTTCTTGTGAAAGTTGGGTCTCGATCGGAAACAATAGAGTGCAGCATCCCATGCAGCTTGAAGACCTGGTCCATGAAAATTTGAGTCACCGTGGATGCAATAAATGGGTGTGGAAGAGCGAAAAAATGAGCATACTTGGAAAGGCAATCCACCACCACCATTATGACTGATTTATTCCCCAATTTTGGTAAGCCTGTGATAAAGTCCATAGAGATATCCTTCCAAATAGCAGGGGGAATCGGAAGCGGTTGGAGGGTACCTGGAGATTTGAATGTTTCTCCCTTGTTGCGTTGACACACCTCACATTCAGCAACAAACTTACGGATGTCATGTTTCATACCATCCCAGAAAAAAGAACGTTTGACTCAGTCATATGTTTTGGTGAACCCTGAGTGCCCCACTGTGGGTGTAGCATGAAGCTCAGAAAGCACCATGGATTTGAGCTTGGATTGTTTACTTAAATACAAGTGACCTTTGTATCGAAGCTCATCCTAGAGCCAGGAGTACCCTAGGGGAGCCGGAGCCTTGTTATGCAGTTGCTAGATCAGATACGAACTTTTGGGGTCTTGAAGCCATTCCTGGCGCACAACTTGGAGCCAATCTGGTACAATGAAGGAAAGAGAAAAAAGGGATCCTTCGTCTTCATATTTTCGGGACAGTACATCCACCACGATATTGTCTTTTCCCTTCTTGTAAATGATCTCATAATCATATCCAAAGATCTTATTCACCCATTTTTGTTGTTCCTGGGAAGAAATGTGTTGTTCCAGAAAGTACTTGAGGCTTTGATGGTCTATCTTAATTTGGAAGCGTTGCCCCAAGAGATACGGATGCCACAACTCAATGGCATGCAAAATCACCAACATTTCTTTTTCATAAATGGGTTTTCCCAGATTCTTTTCAGACAATTGCTTGCTAGTGAAGGCCAAATGTCAACCCTCTTGCATAAGGACAGTGCCAATTCCTTTCCCTGAGGTGTCACATTCCAACACAAAGGTCTTTGTGAAGTCAGGAAGAGCCAGAACCAGAGTGGTGCACATGGCCGTCTTCAAGGTTTGAAAAGCTTGAGCAGTTGCTGGAGTCCAAGTGAAAGAGTTCTTTTTGAGGAGAGCCATGAGAGGTGCTGCAATCTTTCCATAGTTCTTAACGAACTTGCGATAATACCCTGTGAGGCCCAAAAATCCACGCAAGCTTTTGAGAGTCTTTGGGTGCAGCCAGTCTTGCATAGCTTCAATATTTTTCGGGTCCACCTTGACGCCATCCTTTCCGACCAGATGACCCAAGTATTCTACTTCGGAGGCACCAAAAGCACATTTGGACTGTTTCAGGAAAAGCTGGTGCTGAGAGAGTAGGCGGAGAACTTGATCCACATGAGTAAGATGGTTTTTCCATGTTTTTCTATATATGAGGATATCATCAAAGAAAACTAAGACAAAATGACAGAGAAAAGGGCGGAAGACATGGTTCATGAGGCTCTGGAAGGTGGAGTGGGCGTTACACAAACCAAAGGGCATGACCAAAAACTCGTAGTGGCCCTCATGAGTGCAAAAGGCCGTCTTGGGAATGTCAAACTCTTTCATACGTATCTGGTGATAGCCCGAGTGAAGATCAATTTTGGTAAAGAATTGGGCGCCACTCAATTCATCTAGGAGGTCATCCATGCCAGGAATGGGGAATTTGTCTTTGATGGTTAGTTTGTTGAGAGCACGGAAGTTAGGACACATTCTCCAAGAACCTTCTTTCTTCAGTACCATGATGACCAGAGAGGAGTAAGGGCTCGTACTAGGACGAATGACTCTGGCAGTAAGGAGTTCCTGGACCATTTTTTCAATTTCATTTTTTTGTGTAAAGGGGTGGCTATATGGACGTATATTGGGGGGAAGGCTTCCTGGAACAAGGGGAATGGAATGATCATGGACACCGTAGGAAGGAGGGAGTCCTTGGGGAGTGGAGAATACTGTTTGATGTTTAGACAGGAGGGCTTGGAGGTCTTGGGGCATTGGTGGGGTCTCTGTGGCTTGTATGGCATGGAGTTGGGCAATGACCCCAGAATGACCTTTTTTGAGCAGTTTTTCCATGCGATGAGAAATGATGACTTCAGGTGAACCAGTAGTGATGCCTTTAAATTTATATTTGTGGCCTCCTTGGTCAAATTGCATGGTTAAGTTCTGAAAATCCATGAGAATGGGACCCAAAGTTCTTAGCTAGTCGACACCCAACACAATGTCGCAACCGCCCATGTCAATAGAAAACATATGGGATTTGAGGTGGTAGTCACCTATTTGGAGACACACATTTTCACAGCTTCCGCCACATTTCATAGAACCACCATTGGCAATCACGATTTGGAAATTGTTGATAGCATGGATGTAGCAATGGGTTTCTTGGGCAATGTGGTGATGAATAAAATTGTGGGTGCTGCCACTATCAACCAGGATGATGACCTTTCGGTGTTTGATGTAACCGATTAACTTGAGGGTTTGGGGGGTAGAGAAGCCAGTGAGAGCATTGAGGGAAATGATCGGTTCCACTTCAGGAGGGTCGGAAGGAGGGTTTATGTCAGATATTTCTGGTGACTCGGGCACAGGGGGAGTGTCAACATCTTCTTCCTGAATATCCTCAGAGATGGCCATAAAGAGATTTTGTTCCTTACATTTGTGGCCTGGGAAATATTTTTCATCATAATTATAACAGAGGCCTTTG
>ML788877.1:294591-326371 GCA_009831015.1 Picea engelmannii | reverse complement strand
CCGGAATCACCTCGCGCGCCGTTGATCCGGGCGTCATGATATCGACCGTTGAAGAGGTGCACCCCCAATTATGGACCCCCCCCCCTCCACTTAAAGGTAGAAAGGCGGGGGGGCTCCGGAATCCGATGTGCGTCGTTGATCTGGTCACGCGAAATCCTGCTGTCCAGAGTTGATTTCCAATTAAACACAGACGCATTTGTGTCCCAAACTTAGGAAAAGTGGGTTTTTAACCCATTCTTTGCATTCTAACCCCCTTACAAGAAATATCGCTAACATTTGGCTCCATGGGGGATAGAGTCGTCCCTGTGATGCTCTAAGAACACCTTTTACAGATTCAGTGCCTTGATGTTGGGCTATGGAGTCATTTATTAAATTGAAAACAAAAACAAAAACAATATTTACAAGGCAAAAGAGCCGACTGCGGCTCACAAAAAACATTTTTTCAAGAAATGCCCATTTACTGGGCCACTAAAAACTTCTTGGCCTTCCAGATCCTGCAACCTGTAAGTGTTGTTTGAAAATACTTCGAGGATCTTGAAAGGCCCAAACCAGAGGGCATCAAACTTACTGTGCTTGCCCCTGTCCTGCCTAGCTGCATCCCATTTGAGCACCAGATCACCCAGCTCGAATTCTTTCTTTTTTCTCTTCCTGTCAAAAGCCTGCTTGATCTTCTGCTTATGATTATAGGCCCTGTCCATGACCTCTTCTCTGGTCTGTTTCACTTCCACCATCTGATGAATCCTTCTAACCATATGGTTAGGATCTCCTTCAAGTTCCTGGAGGAATTTCGCCATCGATACGGTGAGCTGAGTAGGGAACACAACCTCTACTCTGTAAACAAGTTGGAAAGGTGAGATGCCCAGGGACTTCTTTGTTGTTACCCGATCGGCCCATAGAGCAAATTTGAGCTTTGAATCCCAGGCCCTTTTATTATCTTCCAATAATTTCTTAATGAGCTTGACTAGGCTTTTATTGGAAGATTCTGCCAGTCCATTCCCCTGAGGATAATATGGAGTAGAGTGAATCAGTGAAATCTCAAACTGTTCACAGAACTTGACCAGAGGCTCAGACCTGAAGGGGGCGGCATTGTCAGTGAAAATCCTACTAGGGCAACCAAATATGGCTATGATGTCTTCCAGGAGGCTGATAATTACTTTGTGGGAAGTGCTCTTGGTGGGGAAAGCCTCTATCCACTTGGTGAAATAGTCTGTCACAGTGAGGATCCATCTGTGTTGGTCGCTTGAGGGAGGATGAATCTCTCCGATGAAGTCCAATCTCCACTACTAAAAGGTTGTTGAAACCACTATAGGCTTTAATGGAAAAGATTTGAGTTGTTGTTTCCCTGAAAACTTTTGGAACTTGATGCAATCTCGGATTTCTCTACAGACATCAGGGAATAAAGTGGGCCAGTAATACCCATCTCGGAGGATCTTATGGGATGTGGTCGTCCAAAAATGATGACCCCCACAAAGGCCACTGTGGAAATCAAACATAACCTGTTGGGATTCTTGTGGGTCCAGGCACCTTAAAAATACCCCTAGAGGGTCTTTCCAGTATAGGACTTGGTCAATGAGGCAGTACCTGACAGCCTTGAGCTTTAAAGTTCTTACCTTGCTTTTTTCCATGCCGTCAGGGGGCCTCAGTTCTTGCAGGAAGTACAAGATATCCTTGTACCAAGGGAATGCTGCTAGTGATAAAGCACTTTGGGAACTCTTGTTGGATGACTCGGCTTGCTCATTGATGAAGTTAACCCCCAAGGCCTTGCAATTAGATTCAACCAGCAACTTGGCCAAACCATGCCCCTTTATCAACTTGGTGGGCTTAATCTCCAGATCAAACTCTAGGATCTTAGCGATCCATTTACCTCTTCTTCCATCTATGTCAGGCTGTATGAGAATGTCCTTCACAGAGGCCGAAGGAACATATGCACTGATTCTTGAGTGCAAGACATAGACTATGAAATCTTTGAGAGCTTTCACCAAGGCATAGGCCTGCTTCTCCATGATCTCGTACCAGAGTTCATCATCTCTCAATGCCTTGCTGTAGAAGGCAATAGGTTTCTCTTGCCCTTGATCGTTTTTCTGCAATAAAACAACTGCTACTGTATCACAAGAAGCAAAAGAAAAAATCAGGAAATCTTTAGAATAATTAGGACTGATTAGCACAGGTGCCTCAGTCAACGCCCTCTTTATTTGGACAAAAGATTCCCTAGGTTCAGCAGTCAATCTGACTTCATTTCCCTTCCTGAGCATGGCTGTGATGTGTTTCACCAACTCAGCAAAATTAGAGACAAATCACCTCAGAAAGTTTATCTTCCCCAAAAAGGCCTGAACCTCCTTCTTAGATCTGGGAAGTGACAGGGTCTAAAGTGCTTCTACCCTGCTAGTGTCAATCCTTACCCCCTCTGTTGATACTATATGGCCTAACAACTTCCCTCCATTCATAGCAAACAGAGATTTCTTGGGATTTAGGGAAAGGCCAAACCTGCGACACTTCGAAAAAACTCTTCTCAGATGGCAACGATGTTCTTCATCAAACTTGGAGAAGACTGTTATGTCATCCATATAGATCATCACAAATTTTTCTTTCTCCCCGATGAAGGCTATGTCCATGGCTCGCTGAAATGTTGCTCCTGCATTCATCAATCCAAAAGGCATTTTGGCATACATGAATGTGCCCCAAGGAGTGGTGAAAGCCATTTTTTCCCTGTTCTCAGGCATGACTGATATCTGATTGTAACCAGAGAAGCCATCAATCATGGATATTCTAGATTCACCAGTGACCTTCTACAATATGTGTTCCATGTTGGGCAGGGTATAATTATCTTTCCTTGAGCTCCTGTTCAAGTTCCTGAAATCAACACAGAGTCTGATTTCCCGACTCTTCTTTCTTACCAGAACCAAATTGGCTACCCACTCAGAATATCTCAAGGGGACAATGATCTGGGCATCCAACAAATTCTTCACCTCTTTCTCCATGACAGGGAGCAACATGGGATTTATCTGTCTCAGCTTCTGCTTGAATGGCTTGGCCTCTTATTTCAGTGGGATATTGTGCTCAATGACAGATGTCTCATACATCTTGAGGTCTTCGTAGGTCCATGCAAACGAATCAACAAACTCCTTCAGCAACTTAGTATATTCAGCCCTCTGCTCCTCAGACAAAATATTTGACAGCTTGACAAACTTGGGCTCCTCTGGTGTGCCTATGTTGCACTCAGCCGTGTCAGCATCATCACCTGAAACTCTACCCTTTACTGCCACATCATTACCATCGAACAACCTTTCCAATGGGATTAGTCCTTTTGGAATGTGATTTCTCGATAGTTGAATAATCTGGTGGTTAGCAATTTTATTCAAAAACTCCCCAGGGTGATGGTCACCTTCCATGTCAGGATCCTCATCTATGTGCAATGCAGAAAAGTCATCAACGGATTGGAGAAATGTTTCGATCTCCAGATCATCTTCAAATACCTTCCAATGTTTAACATTGTCCGGTACAGAGGGTCTATGTTATCCACAATTTTGGTCATCGTGATGATGTCATGGTGATGTTATGATGATGGAAAATCAAGCTCTTCACTAAGAATAATTTCCTGAGATAAGTTATTGTTGTCTGCTTCCAGAAATTACACTTTGAAGGATGTTTGCAGGCTATCTATATATTCACCTGCGAGAATGCCTGATTCTCACAGGCTGCATTAAGATGGGGTGCGAACTTCTCACACTGTACTCATTGTTAGGGTGAGAACATGTTCTTAAAGAGGAAATAGATAAAAATATCGAACCTTCTAGAAAGGAATCTTCTAGAAGGGTGAGTTGGCTTTCGAATGGTTATTCAGGTGCTGGCATTCCAGATATCTTGGGATCATTCCCTATCCAAGTAACTAATCTATCTTCTCCTATATATTGAGGATATTGCTCATGGATAGGGTCAATAAGAAGTTAAGCAAGCTAGCAAGATATTGATTGGAGAATTAGTGCAATATTGTATGGAGGACTAATGCTACAGCAACTAGAGACAACAGCAAGGTCATTACATGTGGTTGATTTTCTTCATGCATGAGCAAGAGTGTGTGTCAGAGCTAGGAGCCATCGAAAGGAGACCTATGACATCAAGGCTCAGGTTGTAAGTTTCACTTTCAATTAATTCAATATAGTAATATTTCCCTTTCCCATAAAGATGATGTCACTTTATTACATAATTCCTTGATCATATGTATAGACTAGTTATTGAATATATTAATCTGCCTTTACTTCGATTGGTTCGTTCTGTTGTGATCTGAACGGGACGAGAGCATTGGAGCAAAGCTTGGAACAACAGAGATATAAGGAAAGCGTTCATAAGGTATGTCCATGATCCTCATCTCTTAGTTCATTCAATAGTCTAGATCTAGGGAAAGTGTATTATTTTGTCATCTTTTGTTCTATATCCAGGTGGATCTAGGGAGGTCGGTTTGTGTCCGCACTCACGGACTTATCCTGAAATAGTATATATCTTATTTCAACATCAGATTTTACCATAGGAGGCAGAGGAACTTCGAGCAAACTAGCTGAGACAGCTAAAGAATCGGCTGAAGTATTTTCTTCCCTCGGAATGAAAGAAATGTTAAAAGCTAAGAAGAAATTATCAACTAGGTCCCACACCTCATTTCTGTAATTCTTGAGCTGGGGATTTTTAGCACGATAGGAATTTCTGACCTGCTAGATAATCATCTCAGCATCTCCAAATATTTATATCTCTTTAATTCCCATTTCTTTTGCAGCCCTCATACCCAGAACAAGAGCTTCATACTCTGCCATGTTGTTGGTGGTGTCAAATTCCAGCTTATATGACAGGAATATGGTCTCTTGCGCAGGTGACAAAAAAACCACCCCGGCTCCAGTGCCCTCTCGGGAATAGGCTCCATCAAAAAACATTTTCCATATTGGGGTGATGGAGGGAGGAAGTTCATGGGAAGCAGTGGGCTTCTTTCGGAGTTTCAGAGGAGGCTCGGGGGCATGGGTGAGTTGTAGTAAACTGGAGCCTAAATCAGTGTCCAAGGCAAAGATGGGATGATTGGTAGGGTTGGCTTCATCACTGATTATGTAGGCCAATTGGGCTTCCCTGTATAGTCTTCTATGTTCCCCTCCGAACACTAGGATAGTAGCATATGTGAGGTCCATTTGCAAGGTTCCCCTCAGTGTTTTTATCCAATATCTTGACAACAACATACCGAACTTGGGAGGAACATCGGCCACTACAATATCCATGACCAGGCTTTTCATGGGCAGTTGAAACAAGGTCACGACCAGGTCTTTAATAACTCCGAGACACTGAACTCTCCTGGAGTCAAAAGAATAGAGGTAATGATAGGCTCGGGTGACTTCTAGTCCTAACTCTTCCATGACAGTTTTGGTCATGAGGTTGTGAGAAGACCCTGAATCCATCAAGAAGTTGTGCAACACTTTATCATGTATGTTCAGGGATGTGTAGAAGGGAGGGGATGAATCATCTCTATCTTCTACCATGGGACCTAGGACAACTGTTGGCTTTTCATCTTGGAGATTTATGGAGTCTGTGGGAAGGCATGAGGCTTCATACTGTAAAGCTCAGAGAATCGTTTTTTGAATTCTTCATGTTTGATTAGCTCGATGAGGGGCACAGGGATTCTGATCTTCTGAATCTCATGCTCGAAATTAAAGGAAGATGTAAGCTTTGGGATTTCTCTCATTTCAGGAACATGATGGTGGAAAATGGGAGAGAGGGGTCAAGCCTTCTTACCTCTATGATTGTATTCTACTTCATTAGTAGGCTTCTCTATTCTAGTGGATCACTCAGGAATATCAGGTGTTGTTGTCTTTTTGTCGGACCTCAGGTTATACCTGCCTCGGCCACCACTAACCTTGTCTCCCTTTCTCAATTCATTTAGTTGACTATCCATGAGAGACTCCTCATAAGATGCTTGAGTGAGATGAGGAAAAGGAGGACTGTCTTCTAAGCAGTGGATTTCAGGATCAATCTCATCTGTTTCTCTTTCTTCCTCATCGGCTACCAAATTGTTCTGAAAAGGGGGTTGAATTCTCTGGTCTTCTCTGTCTCTTCCCCTTTCTCTGTGCATAGTTGGGGGAGAAATATTATTTGGCCTTCTGAAACCTCCTTTATTTTCGACGTTCTAAGGGCCCTTGTACATTTTCTTCCTTTCCACCTTCAGTCTCTCCATCTCTTCATACAGAAACTTCATCATCTTGGTCAGTTCGTCCACTTGAGGGTGGGGTACCGATGAACCATAAATTGAGGCTTCGGATTTTCCCTTTCTTCTATCTACGTCAGCTTTGTTTCTCAGTCTGTCAGCTTCTAATATGTTAGATTCCACCTCTATGTCCGCATCTTGCATCTGAGCTAAGGAGGTGGCTCTTCTTTCTCTCAATAAAAGGCAAAAATCAGGGTCAAATGCACCAGTATAGGAAATTTGGGCAGAGGCTTCTGAGGGATTTATCTCTGCAGGAATCTTATTATACATTTTATTGAATCTTTTGGAGAATTCAAAGACAGAATCTCCTTCCATTTTCTTCATAGAGCCAAACTCTGTCATGTAATACATGTAGTCTTTCCTATCTCCACCACTGCCTCAAGAAAACGCTATCCAGGGCTTCAATTCCAGCAATAGATCTGGGGGCCAATCCTCTAAACCATTTCCTCACCTCAGCATCCAGGCTCTGGATGAAGAATCTCATCCAAACATCTTCATTTTCAATGTTGAGGTTGTCTGCATAACTGTAGAAAGCAGCTAGGCACTCTTTGGTAGTTATGTCTCCTTCCCCAACAAACTTGGGCATGTACTTCAAGTAATCCCCAGCAGGAAGAGGATTCATAGGATGGGGTAGGACTAAAGGAGCATATCTAGAAGCAACTATGGCATCCATTCTATTCAGAGGGGGATTTTCACCAGCCATAGGAATATTAGGTGGAGGAGAACTTGGAGGAGAGGAGTTTGTGAAGGGGCTACTAGGAATGAGTCTCGAAGTGGAGTGGGAAACAAGAGAGGATTCAAAGAAAAGGCTAACGAAATCAAGTCAGCATGTGCTCCTCTTTGTGCAGGAGCGGGGAAATCTTCTATAGTTCCAGGTCTATGCCAAGGAACAACTTTAGAGGAGAGGGGAGTGACAAGAATTTCTCCCACCAATCCCAGACCAGGAGGGGAAAACTCAGCAGGAACACTCCTAAAATTTAAGAAACGAGAAACCTCTGAAGGAGGTCTATTAAGAAACTGAGGAGGAGAAAAAGGAGTTCTCACAGAAGGAGATGGTGGATTACCTGTTTCTACGATGGAAACTTCTTTCGCAGAGCCCTTTCTTATTCTGAGAACCACCTCTGGGTCAGCTTTAGGTGTACCTAGAGGCAGTTGTGGATGAGACCGCGTGTGTCTGCCTCTGAAAGCCACAGTTGACAGAGCAGGTTCTTCCTAGCAGAGTCATCACAATGGAGTCGCCAGGTGCATAGTAGCAATCTTGATAATTCTGATATCTGATGCACCTTCAGAATCAGTGGATCGTTGTCATTCAATCCCAGGGAAAATATTCAACTTCGTCCCTGGCAACAATGCCAGAAATGTTAGCGTCGGAAGTCACTCCTGGATTGCTTGCAGGAGCAGAGCCCGACACCCATCAGTTTAATGTCATGATTTGTTTGTAAAGGGGTGATCAAATGGAAGTAAACTCAGAACAATATCGTCTCAACTCTGAAACTAGGCCAGGCATGCATGGGCGAGTGAGGTCTTAGATAAACTTCAAACAGTGAGTCATAATAAGGGTGAGTAGGTGGAATACTTGCATGAGAAGAGTGCAAGGGTCTGTTATAAACATCAGGTTTCTAACAAACTGTATGAAGAAACATCCAAAGGCAAGATCTTATTACATTCAAACACAGAAGACCAGAGAAAACAGTAATGCAACAAAAAATCCTTTATCATAACATAACTGCAACAATTCATGCGAATCATTCGATCATGAACTTCTCTGGCATGAGACAAAACACAGATGGAAAAGGAAAATTGTTTGTCATAAAACGAGAAATCTCAAACATAGATGCATAGCCATAGAACTAGAATGATCATTAAAACTTTACATTCGGGAGCTTCGCTCTACCATCGATAGATATAAAAATGGCGAAAACGCCTTCATATACTCAAACAACAACAACAACAGAATCGAGACGTTGCATTAAAAGCTTTGCGTCTGCATGGCTTCTGACAGTCAACACCTGCAGTCTCTGAATGATTGTGCAACTTATGGCAGATGCAATCAAACTCCTGATAGTTCCATAAGCGAATCGACATGCCTTTAATTTGTTGCCGGGCTTTCCCATTGTGGCGGAGGCGATGTCTAACCACCACCAACTACTTCAATAACTACTTCATTGGAATTGAGGATGGCCCGGCCAACTCGACACTTCTGCGACGTGGAAGACCCTTCACGCTGCCACCTGGATCAGCTGAACGGCCCGATGGATAGGCGGGGAGGCCAGTGCGAGGGATGGGGTGTATGATGGGAGTGGTGGCACCAAAACCATGAGGGCGTGACAAGGAGTGATGAGGCGTGAGAGGGACGACAGAGGAAGACACATGGCAGAAGACAATAGGCAGAGGGAGCAGGAGATGAGATATAATGGGCTTGCTTTTAGTGGGAGGCTGACGTGGAAAGGAGCAGGACACATGGCGGACGGTGAGTGGACAGTGAGATGGGGGAAGATACCACACATATGGAAAGGGGCCCGCGCTGGCTAAAATAAAAGCGACTGAGAAGGATGAGACCATCCGAGCGCCATTGATACAAGCACATTGATCTTGGCCGTTGGAAATATGTACGCCTGATTCTGGACCCCCCCCCCTCCGCTTAAAGGTAGAAAGGCGGGGGGGTCCAAAATCGCCTCGCGCGTCGTTGATCCGGGTGTCATGATCTCAACCTTTGAAGAGGTGCACCCCTAATTCCAGACCCCCCCCCCCCCTCTCCGCTTAAAGGTAGAAGGGCGGGGGGCTCTGGAATCCGATGCATGCCGTTGATCTGGGCGCGTGAAATCCTGTCGTCCAGAGTTGATTTCCAATTAAACACAGACGCATTTGCATCTCGAACTTAGGAAAAGTGGGTTTTTAACCCATTCTTTTCATTCTAACCCCCTTACAAGAAATATCGCTAACACCAAGTTTTACCTATTTTGGGACTTCAGCAACCTGTCGAAGGAGGAGCGCAAGATGAAGTGGAGATCAAGATATCTCATCCCCTTTTTGGGTCTTGTTTGGGTTTGGGAATATGTAACAGGAATGGGATGTCGACCCATGGGTTTACCAATGTTTAGGCCTATTTTGTAAAGTATAAATAGAATTCTAGGCAATGTAAGAAGTGGTGACAAGAGACCAATAGGTTGATGAGCTAAGTGCTAGATCTATGTGATTAAAAGATTGTAAGTGCTTTATGCCTGTGTGAGACTTGCAGAGCTAAGTGAAAGTCATTGTAAGAAGTTGCAGAAGATTGTGTGCTTAGATATACTCGGGGAAGGAGTGTCTAGCGAGCTGTGCAGATCTCTTTTCCTAGGCAGAGTAGGGTTTTGATGTCTCTGTGCTTGTAACCGATTGACTGAAGACAATAAAGAAGAAGAGTTGGTGGACGTAGCCCCGGGGTGGGGGTGAACCACGTAAAAACTGTGTTGTTCTGATTTGTGCTTTGCCTTGATGTGTTTATGTCTTCTCTTGCCAAGTGCTTTGATAGAGATAGATAAATCTACTTATGCTTTATGCTAATGATGTGTGAGAATGTTAGATCTGACCTAAATAAATGTGCTTAGTGCTTGATCTACTAGATCTACCTTTCTGTTTATGATAAGTGCTTACATACATCATATCTGAGTGAATGATGCGTTATCTGAGTGCATGATGTGATGCTCTATTCTATCCATGCAGTAGAATAATGGTTGAATATTGATGAACTATCGGTGCTAAGTTCTCTGCCGAGTATTATAATCATAGATCTGTGTCCTAGCTAAGGTTGCAGACATCTGAGTCCTGCAACCACCCCTTCCTCTACCTTGGGTGAGACTTCATCTACTTCGTAGGTGTTGCTAAAAGGGCCGATAGTTAGGGTTTTTTTGGTGCGTTTTTGTAGCGTTGAACCCTGGGTCTACCCTTGTGCCAACAAATGGTTTCGTTGCCGGGACCTGAAACTGGGATTGCTAGGAACTGAGAAAAAAGAAGCTTTTTGAAAAGATTCATCCTGAAACTGTGAAATCTCTGTGCGTAGATCTATTGCTCTAGTGCGCAGTACTCTACTTGGTTTAAGAAGCTCTGTGTTGTAAAAAAGAAGTCTAATCGGAAGAAAAGAGGTAAGATCTGTAAGATTTGTCCTCGGATAAAGGTAAGAATAGTAAAAACTTTTAGATATAAAATATTTGTGCTCTATAGAAGTAATATTAGTGGAAATTATTGTTTCTAGAGTATGGATCTAGATATTCTTAATAGATTCCATCCTAGCTTGAAAACTAGGGCACTAATAGATGAAAGAAGGTTTGATATAAATAGATCTGATAAGAATAGTGAAATATGTGTTATACCTATGCATAGAAAGAATGTTTGGACTAACAAATGGATGCAGGATCCTAGAAATAATTTTTTGCAGGTGAGCTAACATGATCCTGGTGTGCAGTATAGGAAGGATTGGGGATCATTTAAAATAAAGAGAGGATTAACCATCTGTTACAATTGTAGAAAATCGGGACATCTTGCTAAAGAAATCCCTGGCAGAAGATCTAGTTGTCTTTGTTTCAAAGCTATGGACCACGAAGTGTTGGATTGCCCTAGAATGATTTCTAAGCTTGAAAGTATGAACATGAGACAAGAAAACCCTAAGGCAGATCCAAAAACTAAGGTTATGGAAGAACCCTAGAAAGAATCATAGAAAGTATTGCTACAAATGGAAGAAACCCTGAATGACCACCGACATGTCAGCTTATCAGAGATATTCAAAGAAAAAGAATGCATTGAAGCAATAATAGGAGACTTCGATTTTGACTGTGTTATAGATGAGGAAACACAAGTGAATATCATGACAGAAAGAACTTGGGAACTTTTAGGAAATCCTGCTATGACTCATTCCTTGGGAGGAATAGGTTTATTTAGAGGAAAGTTGATAAACCTATATGGGAGGCTCACTCAGATACCTATGAATGCCAATGGAACTTCAATAGAAGAAGACTTTGAGATTATTAAATTTACCGAGGATAACGCTCCATTTACCATGTTACTAGGAAAACCTTGGATTGAAAGAGATCAAGCTAGAAGGTAAGAAGAAGAAGAAGTTTTGGAATAGAAGAAACAAGAGTTAAGATATTTCATGACTAGAATGATTTCACACTTGATTGAAGAACCAGAGAACAGATCAAAGTTATTTAACATCAAAGACATGGATGTCAAAGTTGCAAGAACATTAGAGGACCCACAGAAGATTGAACTACCCACCCCAGATAAAGAACAGGTATTACCCCTGAATCCTAGGAGAGAATCTCAACAGCACGAAGTGACTGTGTCCAAAGAAGATAAGAATTAGAATGGAAAAAGGAATACCGAGACGAAGCTCACTAGAAAGAAGGCTAGAAAACTAAGTAAGAAGAGAGCTAAGATTGAAAAGTTACAGAACGTTCCAGAGGGAACTACACAAAAGGAAAATTTGCAGAATTGGAGCTTCGTCAGGATATCAAAACAACGAAACATGGCACTTCGCCATGGTGAAGAAATATAGTTGTTGGGGACATTATAACCGTTCGAGCAATGCCCCGAACGGATAGAAAGGAATTTAAGGTTCACTACCAGACTGTTGGAGCACGCCATAATGGACAAAACAAATTTAATGAAGGCCTCACACCCATTGCAAGAGAACCATTGTCGAGTTACCTATTTATCCCATCGCGCCATGCACCGAGAACACTTTTTCTAACCAAGAGTTTGATCCCACAGACTAAGTGAATATTGCACAGTGATCATCGCCTTGTTGTCATCTATTTCATTGCAGTGTCTGAGTTAATTTTGAACCCAATCTAGTTAATCCCGAGCGTATGTCCAACGCGATCACCATAGTTGAAGAATCAGTGATATAAGTACTCCTCGACTTGATGACTAAAAGAGTCATGTCGGATAGAGGATTATCTATAGGTGTACAGGCTTCATCCATGATAACAGTGCAGGCATCCCCATCAACTGCTCGAGTTGGACCATCCTAACCATCCGATGAAAAGAGAACCAAGAACATGGATGATCTCACGAATGCTAAATTGATCCTGTGTATATTACCCACCTATATTCCACCTCTGAGTGGTGCAGTGAATCGAGACAGTGTACCTAGATATTTTGAGTACACCTTGGTCATGACATACCTCCTGAAGGGGATACGTGCAGTTTGAGCAGACCATGATAAGATTGCAACATTTAAGTTTAGCGACTTCAACCTCAGCGATAGAAAGGTTTATAACATGCTCGCCCCGCATAAGTACCTAACCATAAAAAAAGGAAAGAATTTGAATATCGTCCCTCAGTCATGGACCCATAACCTCCTGCAGTCCACCCTGCTCAATGTCATGAAGATTCCTCACTTCGGACAACACCAGGAAGTGAATGCATGTGTCAAGCTACTACTGTCTTGTTACCATGGTGGCTATTTGTGCCTAAACCATCATATAACAGTTGATCCAACGTTGATCAATCGGATCATAGGGCTGAGTATGCAAGGCCCTGATCCACGAGAGTTTTACCCTGGAAAAACCATGGATCACGCTCTAGCACAAAGGATCAAGGATACTTATGGCGATGTCAAGAAGGGCACGTAAGGCTACAAGGTAGATTCTATCTAGAGTGGCGCAGTGCACCTCGCTTGTCAATTGATTGTAGGGATGTTAGTATGGAAGAACTGACCCACCCAAGTCACTTGTTTTGTAGTCAACCTCGCATGGAAGTGCGCAGAAGGACTTCAGATGAAATGGGTGAAGTACCTAGTGAACTAATTAGAACTCAACTGTAGAGAATCCTAGGATCAAGGGTACCAATTTCATATTATTTGGCTCTTGATACTTATATATTTTATTGCCTGGGAGATGTCATAAGGTGTGAACTTCCCAGACATCGATCCCTTTGAGTCACTGGCCACGAATTTCAGTACATTGTGGTACTAGAGTGACATGAATAAGCAATGGAAGTCAAATGCCATGTTCCATACATACTACAATCAGCTGAAGGTAGCCATATAGTCTGAGCCACACATGACTTTGAATAATTTACACTAATTCCGACCTTTGATGAAGTTCAACGCAGACCAACATTTTATTTACATCACAGTGCACGTTGATGAGCACAAGCAACAACTGAAGTCATAATACAAGCTGACAAAAGAAGATCTGGAAGATATCACTAAGGAATGGTCGATAGACCTCCGTGTTCCAGCAGATCCTATGGAGATATCTGACATTGACAGTCTAGAAACTGCACAAGATACACCCGAACCGAGCAAGACAAAGAAGACTGAAGAAGTACACGATTTAAGAAGTTCCTCAGTGAAGACTGCTTCCATATCACCAGAGAAAGGGGGTGATGGCGAAGAGATAGATGGCATGGAAGTTGAACAAAAGAAAGGAGAGGTAACCTCACCCAGAGACAAGGAGGACCCCTCGAAGAAAAGGAAGGTTCCCCCCCCTGAAGCCTTCTTCCCAAAAGAAACTGAAACCCATTGTGACCAAGATGCAGACAACACTCACTCTAGATGATATTGATTTCATCGTAGCAGCACTAAACGATGCCTCGTTGGAGATAGAAGAGAAGCAATATGCTAATAAAGAGGAGATATACAATTGAATTAATGACAAGATCCAAGGGGTGCAGTAGGCACTACAATCCAGCCGTGCAGTTTCCACTGCACCTCTACCATTGGGAACACAAGAACTGGGAGATGAGCTAGCTCAACTCCATCGAATCGCTGATAGACTCAAAGCTCACCTTCAATGAGCACAAGAGGAAGCATAGAAAGCCACTCAGGATTTGACACAAGTACATGGAGTACTTGTAGAGAAACGCAATGTTGCAGAACGGAAAAAGCTTTATCTCCAAGCGAAGTTTGATGAAGAAAAATCCCATCTACAGTAAGAAAAGGAACAGTTTCTCGCAGAGCAACTCGAAGTAAAGGAAATGGTCAACAAAGCACTTCGCTCTGTGACAGTCATAGAAGTAAAGGTTGAAGAGTGAGTTCCATAGAAAGTAGTGCAACTTGAAGAAGTGATCCAACAACTACAACAACGCATAGCATATTTGGAGCTACGTGTAGTACCTGAGACTCAACAGGATATAAGGGACCAAAGAGAGCCAACTTCTCACAGCACAGTTGACAGATTAAAATCTCTTGCCTTGGAATGAAAGTAGTTGAGTAACCACAATGCCCAAACATATGAGAACCTCACCAAGAATCCATAGTTGCAGGCACTGAATTCATAGCTCCAAGAAGCAAAGCAACACGTAGACACACTACAGGCGTAGCTGAAAGCCCTATCAGTTGTAGAAAGAATGAAGCAGTCTCAAGAGAAGTGCACTGCCCATCAGCAGATCCATATGATTCAAAGCAGAGTTATGGAAGTAACTCAATGACTCCAACCAATACAATATAAGGCATGCCAATTGTTCATAGAGGTTAAAATTCAAGGAGTTGAGCTAGAGAAGGTTGTTAATACAACAGAACAGTGCCTACAAGGGCCCATGAATGATGCAGTAATCCAGGAGTTCACCGAGCAAGAGTTTGTAGCACAACAACAAGTTGAAGCAGTTTGAGCCAAGCTCGAGGATTTCGAATAAGAACTAATCATACCATAGTGACTCGGGATGAGTCACAGGTGAGTGTTGGGGGCCTGTTGGCCCTTGACCAAGTTTTGAGGGATCTTGACCAAGTTCTACCTGTTTTGGGACTTCTATAGCCTGTCAAAGGAGGAGCGCAAGACGAAGTGGATATCAAGGGATCTCAGCCCCTTTTTGGGTCCTTTTTGGGTTTGGGAATATGTAACAGGAATGGGATGTTGGCCCATGGGTTTACCCATGTTTAGGCCAATTTTGTAAAGTATAAATATAAGTCTAGGCAATGTAAGAAGCGATGACAAGAGACCGATGGGCTGATGAGATAAGTGCTAGATCTATGTGATTGAAGGATTGTAAGTGCTTTGTGCCTGTGTGAGACTTGCAGAGTAAGTGCAAGACATTGTAAGAAGTTGCAGAAGATTGTGTGCTTAGATCTACTCCAGGAAGGAGGGTCTAGCGAGCTGTGCAGATCTCCTGTCCTAGGCGAAGTAGGGTTTTGATGGCTCTGTGCTTGTAACCGATTGACTGAAGACAATAAAGAAGAAGAGTTAGTGGACGTAGCCCCAGGGTGGGGGTGAACCACGTAAACACTATGTTGTTCAACTTTGTGCTTTTCCTTGATGTGTTTATGTCTTCTCTTGCTAAGTGCTTTGATAGATATAGATAAATATGCTTATGCTTTGTGCTAATGATGTGTAAGAATGTTATATTTGACCTAAATAAATTTTCTTAGTGCTTCATCTACTATATCTACCTATTTGTTTATGATAATTTATTACATACATCAGATCTGAGTGAATGATGTGATTCTCTGTTCTATCCAGGCAGTAGAATAATGGTTGAATATTGATGAACTTTCGGTGCTAAGTGCTCTGTCAAGTATTATAATCACAGATCTGTTTCCCAACTAAGGTTGCAGACTTTTGATTCCTGCAACCACCCCTGCCTCTACCTTGGGTGAGACTTCATATTCTTCGCAGGTATTTCTAAAAGGGCCAGTAGTTAGCGTTTTTTTGGTGCGTTGAACCCTGGGTCTGCTCCTGTACCAATAGAAAACTTAAAACTTGCGTCAACCAAATTGTGTACTTTGAAAGAAAATTAGGGTTTATGGTTTACATGATGAATTGATGATGGAAGAAAGTGGGTGTGTGAGTAAAATTTGAGTCTAGAAACCCTCCCATATCGTTAAGGCATACGAATAGTTTATCTAGGTCAAATTTCAATGCATACAGATGCAGTTTGAAAACATTTCAACGTTGGCCCCATTCACATGTCATTGTTGCCTGCCTCTAGTATTTTTATGGTGGTGATTGAGAAATCAACGAAAAAGAGGGATTTTTCATCACAACTATGACACAGATACATTGTATATACATTAATGTAGAACCTGAAAGAAAAATGAAGAAAGACTGACAAAAACTTAAAACTTGCGTCAACCAAATTGTGTACTTTGAAAGAAAATTAGGGTTTATGGTTTTCATGATGAATTGATGATGGAATAAAGTGGGTGTGTCAGTAAAATGTGAGTCCAAAAACTCTCCCATATCGTTAAGGCATGCAAGTAGTCTATCCATGTCAAATTTCAATGCATACAGATACAGTTTGAAAACATTTCAATGTTGGCCCCATTCACATGTCATTGTTGCCTAGCTCTAGTATTTTTATGGTGTTGATTAAGAAATCAATGAAAAAGAGGGATTTTTCATCACAACTATGACATAGATACATTGTATCTACATTAATGTAGAACCTGAAATAAAAATTAAGAAAGACTGACGAAAACCTAAAACTTGGGTCAACCAAATTGTGTACTTTGAAAGAAAATTAGGGTTTATGGTTTACATGATCAATTGATGATGGAAGAAAGTGGGTCTGTCAGTCAAATTTGAGTCCAAAAACCCTCCCATATAATTAAGGCATGTGAAGAGTCTATCCATGGAAAATTTCAGTGCATACAACAACTGTTTGAAAAAATTTCAACGTTGGCCCCATTCACAGGTCATTGTTGCCGGTGTCTAGTCCTCGTACAATTTTTGTTCCTTGTTCCTTTTTCTGTGTTCCTCATTCCTCATTCCTCATTCCTTGTTCCTTGTTCCTCATTCCTTGACCATGGTTTTTTCCCCAAGATCCATTATTTTTGTACAAAACATACTAATGGCATAAAATGTCCCACACAAAGACCAAATTAATATCCGCTACATAAGTCTTTTGTCCTTTTTCAAGGACTATGTAACGAATCTCAATTATAAGAAGATTCAAATAGGACCTAAGAACCTTAAGTTATTTCCTTAACCATGGGTGACATAACACTATCATTCAATAGTAAAATTGTTACATTTCATTGTAAGGCATCATGTGTACTGAGGGCTTCAGCCACCACAAAGGAAACATACAAAGAATATTTGTCTTATGAACAAGATATGGTACTATCCATTTTGAGGTTTGGCATAGAGATTTTTCTTATAGAAGACACTAAATTTCACTATAATACAATCCCTACACACCTTGCAAACCATGTAACACCATTCGAATTAGACACAATATTCTTACGACGAATTAGCTATACTATCGACGAAATTTTTTCGTCGATAGTATAGAAAATTCGTCATAAGATTATTTACATTCCTCTCTCTTGCGATGATATCAAATGATGCTTGGATTCATTTCATATTTGGTTTATCATCTTGAGATTAAAATTTGATACTTTGCAAGCTAGTTGGACCTTGAGTCAAATACAAATATGAAACTTGGAATCATTAACATATCTACTAGAACATATGAAAAATAGGGTTTATGGTTTCCATGATGATATGATGATGGAATAAAGTGGGTGTGTGAGTGAAATTTGAGTCCAAAAACCCTCCCATATCGTTAAGGCATGCAAATAGTCTATCCAGGTCAAATTTTAATGCATACAGATACAGTTTGAAAACATTTCAACGTTGGCCCCATTCACATGTCACTGTTGCTCGCCTCTAGTATTTTTATGGTGTTGATTAAGAAATCAATGAAAAAGAGGGATTTTTCATCACAAATATGATGCAGTCACACTATATATACATTAATGTAGAACCTGAAATAAAAATGAAGAAAGACTGACGAAAAACTAAAACGTGTGTCAACCAAATTGTGTACTTTGAAAGAAAATTAGAGTTTATGGTTTACATGATGAATTGATGATGGAATAAAGTGGGTGTGTCAGTCAAATTTGATTCCAAAAACCCTTCCATATCATTAAGGCATGTCAATACTCTATCCATGACAAATTTGAGTGCATATAGAAACTGTTTGAAAAAGTTTCAACGTTGGCCCCATTCACAGGTCACTGTTGCCGGTGTCTACTCCTCATACAATTTCCGTTCCAGCTTGTTCCTTGTTCTGTGTTCCTTGTTCCTCATTCTTATTTCCTTGTTCCTTGTTCCTCATTCATTGACCATGGTGTGTTCCCCAAGATACGTTATTTTTGTACAAAAAATACAAATGGCATAAAATGTCCCACACAAAGACCAAATTAATATCCGCTACATAAGTCTTTTATCTTTTTTCAAGGACTATCTAACGAATCTCAATTCTAAGAAGATTAAAATAGGACCTAAGAATGTTAAGTTATTTCCTTAACCATGGTGACATAAAACTATCATTCAATAGTAAAATTGTTACATTTCATTGTAAGGCATCATGTGTACTAAGGGCTTGAGCCACCACAAAGGAAACATACAAAGAATATTTGTCTTATGAACAAGATATGGTACTATCCATTTTGAGGTTTGGCATAGAGAATGTTCTTATAGACTACACTACATTGTAGATTCTAACCTTGTACAATATTTAGAAAAAGAATAGAAAAGAAACAATGGAAAATACAAATATTACATAGAGATTTTTCCCCTGGAAAGCCAAACCGGGAAAACCAGCATATTATATATTATTCATCATGTTACAATGTTTACAATACAAAATACATATAGGATCTAGAGACATCCAAAACCCTAACCCAATGACCTGGATTAGTCCAAAACCCTAATTCCTTAACTGGAAATAGAAAAACCATCGGCAAAGAAACCATGTACCGAAAAACTACCTAAATATAATGAGGTCCTGAAAATGCAGTCTCGATGCAGAAAACACACTACTTCTCATGCAAAGAATATAAAACATACCCAACATTCTCCCACTTTTTGTTTTCTTTTCATATAGGGGGTTACATGGTTACATAGTCAACAATCCAGAGCAACAATGCCCATGGATCCTCTACACCAAGAGAACTTCTCAGTGCTTACAGATTTTGTTAATGAGTCTGCAACATTCTTCAAAGTGTCCACCTTCATAAATGATACTTACTTTTCTTCAATCATGTCTCTCAAAAAGTGATATTGAACATCAATGTGCTTTGTCTTTGAATGATATGAAGGGTTCTTCGCCAGAAAAATTGCACTCTTACTGTCACACTCTATCCTTACAGCTTGTTGTACCAACCCAATACCTGAACAAAATCTTTGTAACCATACTGCTTCCTTACTTGCATGTGTGGTTTCCATGTATGCAACTTCTATAGTTGAAAGTGCCACTACAACCTGTCTTTTGTTCATCCAACTTATTGCTCCTCCAAACAAGTTAAAAACATACCCTCTTGTAGATCTCCTACGATCCAAATCTCCAACCCAGTATGTATCCACAAAACCATGTATATCCACCACTCTATCCAATATCAGTCTTCCTTCGTAGCACAATCCATGGATAGCAGTGCCACACAAATACCTGAAAACCCTTTTGACTATTGTCCAATGCTCCTTCCCTGGTTTTGACATATACCTGCTCAAAACTCCCACTGTATGTGAAATGTACAGTCTAGTACAGACCATTGCATACATCAAACTGCTAACTGCACTCACATATGGAACATGAGACATGTCCTCCTCTTCTTCATGTGTCTTGGGACACTGATCCACATATAACTTTACACCAACAGGAATAAGAACCTTAACCGGTTTACATTCTTGCATATTAAACCTCTACAATATTGTCTCAACATATTTTCTATGATTTAACCAGAGTTTCCTCCTTTTCTGATCTCTTTTAATTTCCATGCCCAAAATGAAATTTGAAGCACCAAGATACTTCATGTCAAATTTAGAGGACAACTGAGTTTTCACATCCTAGATAATCTCCTTGTTGTTTCCTATCAACAACATGTCATCCACATATAAGACCAAATAAATCAAATGATCACCAATTAATTTAAAATACACACAATGATCTTCTTTTCTTCTTCTGAAGCCAAGTCCCAAAATATAAGTATCAAATTTTTGATACCACATTCTTGGCGATTGTTTTAAACCATACAGGGACTTTTTCATCTTGCATAGCAACTCCTTCTTTCCTTTCACAGCATAACCTTCTGGTTGCTTCAAATAGATTTCTTCTTCTAGATCCCCATGGAGGAATGTTGTCTTCACATCCATATGTTCTACTTCAAAATCAAATGCAGCAGCAATAGATAACATAAATATTATAGAGGTTAACTTGGCAACAAGAGAAAAAATCTCACCAAAATCAATTCCCTCAACCTGGGAATAACCCTTTTCTACTAACTGAGCTTTGTATTTCTCCACTTTTCCTTTTTCATTCAACTTATTTTTAAATACCCATTTGCTGCCAATGGGATTTCTTCCAGTTGGAAACTCCATTAGATCCCAAGCCTCATTCTTATACAAAGATGCCATTTCTTCTTCCATGGCCCCTTTCCAGAGATTTCCATCCTATGAATCCACTGCCTCCCTGACAGTTCTAGGATCATCATCAATAATAGACAAAGAAAATTTTGAATGAAAATCAGATGGACTATACCTTTCTGGTAGCCTTCTTTCTCGAACCGATCTCCTCAATACTAGAGTATGAGGATCTTCTTCTTTTGATTCATGTTCTTCTGTAGAGTTTGATTCATCATCCTTTAAATCAAACTCTATCTTCTCTGGTTCTTCCTTACTTGGTAGGACTTCCTATTTAACAACATTCTTCATTTCTCTAAATACCACATCTCAGCTATACACTACCTTCTTAGTTTCTGGGTTCCAATTTATAACCTTTGAGACCATATTTATATCCAATAAAGATACATTTTTCATCCTTCTAGCCAGCTTACTCTTGTTTTCCTTTGGAACATAACATATGCATCGCAACCAAATACCTTAAGATGTGTGAGAGAAGGTTCCTTACCAGTCCATACCTCTTGTGGAGTCTTTTCATTCAATGTTGATGAGGGTGATATGTTGACCAGATAACATGAAGTACCCACTACCTCTAACCAAAATTCTTTCCCTAACCCAGCACCACTGAGCATGAACCTTTCTTTTTCCATCAATGTCTTGTTCATCCTTTCTGCAACTCCATTCTATTGAGGTGTATATGGAGTATTCTTGTACCTTTCTATACTGCACTTCTTACATAATTATTCAAATTCATTCCAGAAGAACTCTCTGCCATTATCTGTCCTCAGAACCTTAATTATTTTCTCTGTTTGATTCTCAACAAGAGCCTTAAACTCTTTAAACCTGTCAAAGAATTTAGATTTTTTCCTGAGGAAATATATCCAAGTGTTCCGCGAGAATTCATCTATAAATGAGACATAGTACATAGATTTTCCCAATGATGGGACCGACACAGGTCCAAAAACATCATTGTGAACTAGCTGTAAAATTCCTTCTGCCCTTGTTGCACCGGAGGGGAATCTTACCCGATTCTGCTTCCCATATAGACAATATTCATAGAAATCAAAATCTAGAGAGAAGTTAGACATACCTTCAACCATACCTTTACCGTGTAGTAGTTGAAGACCCTTCTCTCCGATATGCCCCAGTCTTTGATGCCACAACATAACCTTTTCTCCAGAGACCGTAGGAGTTCTTTCTTCTTCAAATCCAATATCAGGATCATTGGAGCTATTACACCCATCACTAATAGTGATTCCTAGTAGCTTATACAGAGTTCCAAACTTAACTCCCTTCATCAACACCATTGCTCCTCGAACCATCCTGCAAGTTCCCTTTTCAAATATTGTTTTTACCCCTATATCTTCCATTTTTCTTATATAAATCAAATTTCTGGCCATACCTGGGATGTGCAGAACACCAGGTAGTGTTCTAATACTTCCATCTATGAGCCTCAACTTGAACCTTTCTCTTCCTATGATTCTGGTTGTCGAATCATTACCTAAGAAAAAATTACCTCCATCATACCTTTCATATTCGTAGAACCACTCCCTGTGGGGAGTCATATGAAAGGGTAAACTAGAGTCAACCAACCATGCCTCATGATCCACATGTGTACTAGAAGAGGCCAAGTAAACATCCCCTCCTTATTCCTTGGAGTTATTTTCTTCTATAGAAGAAGATTCTTTAGATCCCTTCTTTTTCTCAACTTTGGATCTACACTGCTTCTTGTAGTGCCCTTCTTTCCCACATCTCGAACATAACCTTACAAACTTTCCAGGAGATTTAAATCTACCCTTAGAATTATATCTCCCACTTGAGAAATTAAATCTATTTCTTTCCTAGGAATGTCCTCTTGCAAATAATGCATCTATGTTATGTCCTTCCATATTCTTCTGTCTCATTCCTCTGACAACAAATATGAGACCACTTCCTCAAACTTCAAGGAAGTTGTATTACTAACTATGGCCACAACCAGACTATCCCACGAGTTTGGTAAAGAACACAAAAAACTGATACATTTATCTTCATCTAAAATTTTAATCTCAACAGATACTAACTGACTTACCACGGTATTGAAGGCATTTAAATGCTCTTCCACCAAGTCTCCATCTCTCATCCTCAGGTTATACAACTTCTTTCTCAGGAATAGTTTATTTAGCAGGGACTTAGAATGATACAACTTCCCCAACTTTTCCCATAAATCCTTGGCTATAGCTTCCTCTGACACATTCATTAATACTGAATCGGAGAGACACAGTCAGATTGTGCTCATTTCCTTATGATCCAACTTTTTCCAGTCATCTGCAGAAGTTCCCGTAGGTGCAGTACTTGGATCTATCATGATCCACTAATCTATGTCCACCAACAGATCTTCCATATTGAGCTTCCACAACTCAAAAAATTTCCCATTAAACTTCTCGATCTCCATCTTCGAATTGCTTGCCATTTCTTTTCACTTGAAAAAGCAATACCGTAGTTCTCCCACCGTAACAAGGCTTATCACAGTCCCGAGCCAAACCCTTGACCACAAAGGTGTCCCCCTGAAGCCAATAAAGGTATGATACCAAATTTAGATTCTAACCTTGTACAATATCTACTGCAAACAGATATTCAAAAAAAGAATAGAAAAGGTACAATGGAAAATACAAACATTACACAGTGATTTTTCCCTTGGAAACCCAAACTAGGAAAACCAGCATATTCTTTATTATTCATCATGTTACAATGTTTACAATACAAAATAAATATAGGATCCAGTGGCATCCAAAACCCTAACAAAATTATGTGGATTAGTCCAAAACCCTAATTCCTTCACCGGAAATAGAAAAACCATCGGCAAAGAAACCATGTGCCAAAAAACCACCTAAATATAATGCGGTCCCAATGCAGAAAAGACACTACTACTCGTGCAAAGAATATAACACATACCAAAAATACATTTCACCATAATATAATCCCTACACTCCTTGCAAACCATGTATCACCATTCAAATTAGACACAATATTCTTGCGATGAATTAGCTATACTATCGACAAACTTTTTTCGTTGATAGTATAGCAAATTCGTCACAAGATTATTTACATTCGTCTCTCTTACGATGATATCAAATGATGCTTGGATTCATTTCATATTTGGTTTATCAACTTGAAATTAAAATTTGATACTTTGCAAGCTAGTTGGACCTTCAGTCAAACACAAATATGAAACTTGGAATCATTAACATATCTACTAAAACATATGAAAAATAGGGTTTATGGTTTCCATGATGATATGATGATGGAAGAAAGTGGGTGTGTGAGTGAAATTTGAGTCCGGAAACCCTCCCATATCGTTAAGGCATGTGAATAGTCTATCCAGGTCAAATTTCAATGCATATAGATACAGTTTGAAAACATTTCAACGTTGGCCCCAGTCACATGTCACTGTTGCTCGCCTCTAGTATTTTTATGGTGTTGATTAAGCAATAAACGAAAAAGAGGTATTTTTCATCGCAAATATGACATATTCACATTGTATATAAATTAATGTAGAACCTGAAATAAAAATGAAGAAAGACTGCCGAAAACCTAAAACTTGTGTCAACCAAATTGTGTACTTTGAAAGAAAATTAGGGTTTATGGTTTACATGATGAATTGATGATGGAAGAAAGTGGGTGTGTCAGTCAAATTTGAGTCTAGAAAGCCTCCCATATCGTTAAGGCATGCGAATAGTCTATCCATGAAAAATTTCAGTGCATACAGAAACTGTTTGAAAAAATTTCAACGTTGGCCCCATTCACAGGTCACTGTTGCGGGTGTCTAGGCCTTGTACAATTTTTCTTCCAGCTTGTTCCTTGTTCTATGTTCCTCATTCCTTGTTTTTCATTCCTTGACCATGGTTTAGTCCCCAAGATCCATTTAATTTGTACAAAACATATAAATGGCATAAAATGTCCCACACAAAGAGCAAATTAATATCCGTTACATAAGTCTTTTGTCTTTTTTTCAAGGACTGTGTAACGAATCTCAATTATAAGAAGATTCAAATAGGACCTAAGAACCTTAAGTTCTTTCCTTAACCATGGGTGACATAACACTATCATTCAATAGTAAAATTGTTACATTTCATTGTAAGGCATCATGTGCACTGAGGGCTTGAGCCACCACAAAGTAAACATACAAATAATATTTCTCTGATGAATAAGATATGGTACTATCCATTTTGAGGTTTGGAATAGAGATTGTTATTATAGACTGCACTACATTGCACCATTATATAATCCCTACACTCCTTGCAAAGCATGTAACACGATTTAAATTAGACACAATATTCTTACCACGAATTAGCTATACTATCAATGAACTTTTTTTGTCGATAGTATAGCAAATTCGTCACAAGATTATTTACATTCGTCTCTCTTGGGACGATATCAAATGATGTTTGGATTCATTTAATATTTGGTTTATCAAATGGAAATTAAAATTTGATACTTTGCAAGCTAGTTGGACCTTCAGTCAAATACAAATATGAAACTTGGAATCATTAACATATCTACTAGAACATATGAAAAATAGATTTTATGGTTTCCATGATGATATGATGATGGAAGAAAGTGGGTGTGTGAGTGAAATTTGAGTCCATAAACCCTACCATATCATTAATGCATGTGAATAGTCTATGCAGGTAAAATTTCAATGCATACAGATACAGTTTGAAAACATTTCAACGTTGGCCCCATTCACATGTCATTGTTGCTCGCCTCTAGTATTTTTATGGTGTTGATTAAGAAATCAAAGAAAAAGAGGGATTTTTCATCAAAAATATGATGCAGACACATTGTATATACATTAATGTAGAACCTGAAAGAAAATGAAGAAAGACTGACGAAAACCTAAAACTTGCGTCAACCAAATTGTGTACTTTGAAAGAAAATTAGGGTTTATGGTTTACATGATGAATTGATGATGGAAGAAAGTGGGTGTGTCAGTCAAATATGAGTCCAAAAACCCTCCCATATCATTAAGGAATGCGAATATTATATCCACGACAAATTTCAGTGCATACAGAAACTACTTGAAAAAATTTCAACGTTGGCCCCATTCACAGGTCACTGTTGCCGGTGTCTAGTCCTCAGACAATTTTCGTTCCATCTTGTTCCTTGTTTTGTGTTCCTCGTTCCTCATTCCTTGTTCCTCATTCATTGACCATGGTGTAGTCCCCAAGATCCATTATTTTTGTACAAAACAAAATAATGGAATAAAATGTCCCACACAAAGACCAAATTAATATCCGCTACATAAGTCTTTTGTATTTTTTCAAGGACTATGTAACAAATCTCAATTCTAAGAAAATTCAAATAGGACCTAAGAACCTTAAGTTCATTTCTTAACCATGGGTGAAATAACACTATCATTCAATAGTAAAATTGTTACGTTTCATTATAAGGCATCATGTGTACTGAGGGCTTGAGCCACCACAAAGGAAACATACAAAGAATATTTGTCTTATGAACAAGATATGGTACTATTTATTTTGAGGTTTGGCATAGATATTGTTATTATATACTACACTACATTGCACCATAATATAATCCCTACACTCCTTGCAAACCATGTAACACCATTCAAATTAGACACAATATTCTTGCGATGAATTAGCTATACTATCGACAAAAGTGTTTCGTCGATAGTATAGAAAATTAGTCACAAGATTATTTACATCCTTCTCTCTTGTGATGATATCAAATGATGCTTGGATTATTTCATATTTGGTTTATTAACTTGAAATTAAAATTTAATACTTTGCAAGCTAGCTGGACCTTCAGTCAAATACAAATATGAAACTTGGAATCATTAACATATCTACTAGAACATATGAAAAATAGGGTTTATTGATTCCATGATGATATGATGATGGAAGAAAGTGGGTGTGTGAGTGAAATTTGAGTCCAAAAACCCTCCCATATCATTAAGGCATGCGAATAGTCTATCCAGGTCAAATTTTAATGCATACAAATATAGTTTGAAAACATTTCAACGTTGGCCTCATTCACATGTCACTGTTGCTCGCCTCTAGTATTTTTATGGTGTTGATTAAGAAATCAACGAAAAAGAGGGAATTTTCATCACAAATATGATGCATTCACATTGTATATACATTAATGTAGAACCTGAAATAAAAATGAAGAAAGACTGACGAAAACCTAAAACTTGCATCAACCAAATTGTGTACTTTGAAAGAAAATTAGGGTTTATGGTTTACATGACGAATTGATGATGGAAGAAAGTGGGTGTGTCAGTCAAATTTGAGTCCAGAAACCCTCCATTATCGTTAATTCATGCGAATAGTCTATCCATGACAAATTTCAGTGCATATAGAAACTGTTTGAAAAAATTTCAATGTTGGCCCCATTCACAAGTAACTGTTGTCGGTGTCTAGTCCTCATACAATTTTTGTTCCATCTTGTTCCTTTTTCTGTGTTCCTCATTCCTCTCTCCTCTTTCCTTGTTCCTTTTCTTGACCATGGTGTAGTCCCCCAGATCCATTATTTTTTGTACAAAACATACTAATGGCATAAAATGTCCCACACAAAGACCAAATTAATATCTGCTACATAAGTCTTTTGTCTTTTTTCAAGGACTATGTAACGGATCTCAATTCTAAGAAGATTCAAATAGGACCTAAGAACTTTAAGTTCTTTCCTTAACCATGGGTGACATAACACTATCATTCAATAGTAAAATTGTTACATTTCATTGTAAGCCATCATGTGTACTAAGGGCTTGAGCCACCACAAAGGAAACATACAAAGAATATTTGTCTTATGAACAATATATGGTACTATCCATTTTGAGGTTTGGCATAGAGATTGTTCTTATAGAATACACTACATTGCACCATATGATAATCCCTACACTCCTTGCAAACCATGTAACACCATTCAAATTAGACACAATATTCTTACGACGAATTAGCTATACTATCGACGAACGTTTTTCGTCAATAGTATAGAAAATTCGTCACAAGATTATTTACATTCCTCTCTCTTGCGACAACATCAAATGATGCTTGGATTCATTTCATATTTGGTTTATCAAATTGAAATCAAAATTTGATACTTTGCAAGCTAGTTGGACCTCCATTCAAATACAAATATGAAACTTGGAATCATTAACATATCTACTAGAACATATGAAAAATAGAGTTTATGGTTTCCATGATGATATGATGATGGACGAAAGTGGGTGTGTGAGTGAAATTTGAGTCCAGAAACCCTCCCATATCATTAAGGCATGTGAATATTCTATCTAGGTCAAATTTCAATGCATACAGATACAGTTTGAAAACATTTCAACATTGGCCCCATTCACATGTCACTGTTGCTCGCCTCTAGTATTTTTATGGTGTTGATTAAGAAATCAACGAAAAAGAGGGATTTTTCATCACAAATATGATGCAGTCAGATTGTATATACATTAATGTAGAACCTGAAAGAAAAATGAAGAAAGACTGATGAAAACCTAAAACTTGTGTCAACCAAATTGTGTACTTTGAAAGAAAATTAGGGTTTATGGTTTACATGATGAATTGATGATGAAATAAAGTGGGTGTGTTAGTCAAATTTGAGTCTAGAATCACTCCCATATCTTTCTGTCAAATTTGAGTCTAGAATCACTCCCATATCGTTAAGGCATGGAAATAGTCTATCCATGACAAATTTCAGTGCATTCAGAAACTGTTTGAAAAAATTTCAATGTTGGCCCCATTCACAGGTCACTATTGCATGTGTCTAGTCCTCGCACAATTTTCGTCCCAGCTTGTTCCTTGTTCTGTGTTCCTCATTCCTTGTTCCTCGTTCCTTGTTCCTTGTTCCTCGTTCCTTGACCATGGTGTAGTCCCAAAGATCCATTATTTTTGTACAAAACAACATAATGGCATAAAATGTCCCACACAAAGACCAAATTAATATCTGCTACATAAGTCTTTTGTCTTTTTTTAAGGACTATGTAACGAATCTCAATTCTGAGAAGATTCAAATAGGACCTAAGAACCTTAAGTTATTTCCTTAACCATGGATGACATAACACTATCATTCAATAGTAAAATTGTTACATTTCATTGTAAGGCATCATGTGTACTGAGGGCTTGAGCCACCACAAAGGAAACATACAAAGAGTATTTGTCTTATGAACAAGATATGGTACTATCCATTTTGAGGTTTGGCATAGAGATTGTTATTATATACTACACTACATTTCACCATAATATAATCCCTACACTCCTTGCAAACCATGTAGCACCACCATTCAAATTAGACACAATATTCTTGCGACAAATTAGCTATACTATCGACGAACTTTTTTCATCGATAGTATAGCAAATTCGTCGCAAGATTATTTACATTCATCTCTCTTGCAACGATATCAAATGATGCTTTGATTCATTTCATATTTGGTTTATCAAATTGAAATTAAAATTTGATACTTTGCAAGCTAGTTGGACCTTCAGTCAAATACAAATATGAAACTTGGAATCATTAACATATCTACTAAAACATATGAAAAATAGGGTTTATGATTTCCATGATGATATGATGATAGAATAAAGTGGGTGTGTGAGTGAAATTTGAGTCCATAAACCCTCCCATATCGTTAAGGCATGCGAATAGTCTATCCAGTCAAATTTCAATGCATACAGATACAGTTTTAAAACATTTCAACATTGGCCGCATTCGCATGTCACTGTTGCTCACCTCTAGTATTTTTATGGTGTTGATTAAGCAAATAATGAAAAAGAGGGATTTTTCATCACAACTATGATGTAGATACATTGTTCCTCATTCCTCGTTCCTTGTTCCTCATTCCTTGACCATGGTGTAGTCCCCAAGATCCATTATTTTTGTACAAAACATACTTATGGCATAAAATATCCCACACAAAGACCAAATTAATATCAGCTACATAAGTATTTTGCCTTTTTTCAAGGACTATGTAATGAATATCAATTCTAAGAAGATTCAAATATGTAACAATATTGATGAAATCTTATACGGTCATGATCGTATAAAAATGAAAGAGCTTCTCTTGGTTTCAAGAATAATTTATCCTCTACTGAACAAGGCCAACCACGTGAAGGTGGAAGCTCATATGGCCCCTCCCCTCCCCCTCACATCACTCTCAATTGATCCCCAAAACCCAATATATACAATAGAAAATAATTGAAAGCAACGTCCTATTAAGATTCATGCATAGAAACTACAAAAACAAAAATTAATGAAGGTACATGAAATTATGTGTTTCTAAATTATATTTTTAGTCTACCACATACTTTAGTATATTGGCAACTATTTTTAGGTTTCAAATAATAATTAAACAACATGTAACATAGGATATAAAAACGTCGCATAAAAATTAAAAACATGTAATTAACCCATGACATTATAAGTAAATTATTTTAAGAGAATAATTCATAAAAATTAAAATATTATATAGTCACGTACCTAATTCAACCTCAACACTTGTGTAATCATCTTTATTCTCTATCTTGATATTCTTCATTAAACTCGACAACTGTATCATCATCCGGTTCTGAAACGATGTTGAAAGGATTGATGATATCATCATCGTCATCAATGTCATTTTCAAGCATATTTTCATCGACATCATCATCAAGAATTGCAATATTGTCTCCTACGCCTGCATCATGATATTCTTAATCTTCTTCATCTGTCGACCCTCCATGATCTTTTGACTCTGTCTGATCTGTCAAATCATCTTCTTGATCTTCAATTTCATATTCTTCCTGTAAATGAGTATACTTAATTGGCCTTCCTCTTGGATCATTTCTAACAACAAATGACCAATCCCTTTCACCTGGAACATTTCATTAAAAGACATGTTCACATTGGCTTGGAAAAACATAGTGATCATGTCCTCTTTCAAACACCGTTGTTTTAATCATTGGAAATCTGTTGGCATGTTGAATAAAATTTCTTTCCTCATCGCGCTCATGCATTCGTAACCTATACCATTTGACATCGAATAGAACTAATTTGAAGGAATTAAAGTCACACTCAAGTATATCGTTTAAATACCCATAGTATCTATTTCAGATTCTTGGGGATGTCTGTCACTCCTAGAGGAAACATTAGTGACCTAGAATACTACAGTTATCCCACTATCAGAAGTTTTCCTGGTTTCATCCAATTGTTTGATGCGAAATTTACGACCATTTCACCACATAGCCTTGTGGTGTTTCAACTTCGAAAGTATCTGAAAAATACAGTACACATGTAGTCATATTAATATAATACAAAATAACTAAATAAAATGGGTGAATTTTCTTACCTGTCCATCTTTCAAACCATATGCTAAATCAATTTCCCTCTGCATAACATTGGCATATCCATTACAATGAGCTTCTCTAACCAATTCAGAAAATTGTTGCCATGATAAGCTACCTCCATTATGTTGTTCACATCTTTCAATCCATACATTCATCCAGTCAAGATTATTTGCAATGTATAAATGCATTGCATCCCACTCTAGAGAAATTGAATAAAAAAACATAATTCACCAATATTAAATATTAGTTATAACGTCCAATATGCAGGTAATTATAAATATTTATAATTTATGAAATAAATTATATTAATATATTAATGAGTATGATCATATACACAAAAAATGAAACTTTATATGTATTATTAATATAAATTTTCACAATTATTAATATATTACCTCTCATTTTTTTCATTCTACCTTGCCCTAACAGATGCTCCTGATCTTCAAATGTTTTGATGGAGTTCACATCCCAAATGCGATCCACTACATGCATAGTTGGCACTGCTAATTTAGGAATATAGTGACTAATATACACCATGGATTGATATACCATATATCCGTCTACCATAGAACCCTCAAGACGTGCTCTTTGTCTAACCAACGCCTTCAATGATTTCAATTTCCACTCCACCATCCACATTGACCTTGTGTGAACAGGTCCACAAATTTCAATATCCTCAACTTGGTGTATGAGGTAGTGTTCTTGTGCATTGAAAAATGTTGGAGGTATATAATTTTCCATTTCATACATTATACGAGGAATTTCTCTCTTCCAATACTTTATATCATCTTCATGGATTTCTTTCAATGACAACCATCTACATGAGATCATGACACAAGAAAATAACATGTTTCAACATAACATAATATAATATATTACATTACAAGTAAAACATG
>ML788877.1:232983-294541 GCA_009831015.1 Picea engelmannii | reverse complement strand
TAATATAATATATTACATTACAAGTAAAACATGTGTCATTAAGTACAACAATAATTTGAAAGAACATTTTGCATATAAATCACAACTACTTACCTCATGTATTTTCCAAGATCATATATAACTTGTTTGACATTGTTGTCAAATTAGTTTGGGAGAGATGGCAGTAGAACATACTGTAACAACAAAATGAATCGTTATTTGTTTCGACCAAAGTAGACAAGAAAAAAAAATGTATAAGGCCAATATATATAAATATCTATACCAAAATTATTACCTTAATGAAGGTATGCCAATCATGTGTTTTTACCCCACCAAATTCACCTTTCTTCATTAAGATATTTTTTATGTTTGAAGCAAAACCCATGGGAAATTTAATTCTTTGAATGACCTCTTTTACATCATTGCTTTGTTGCTCTGTTAATAACCATGGGAGGTTATTTTGGTTTAGGACTCCATCTGATCTATTTGAATATTGGATCACAATTCGCATTGCATGATTGGATTCCTGAATGTCAATACAAATTTTTCTTTGTCCCTCCTACCATCTATGATTCGCCATAACGTTTCAGTCACATTCTTCCCGATATACATTGTATCAAACAAATGAGCTATTTTTAGCTCCTCATAGTACGGAAACCTCATGAATTGAGCGGGATAACATTTCATTCCTCATGGAAGCCCATTATTAATACCTTCATGATGATTGTGGCCTTCATGAAGCATAAAATAAATCACAAAAATAATTATCAAATACGGTAAAATAAATTCAATGATTATGATCCAGATTATTTTCGGCACAAAATGAGAGCAGAGATATAATGAATAAATGCACAGAAATATCACAGATATTCAATAATGTAACATAAATGTATCAGAGACACAACCATAATCACAGATATACAGTAATACACATTTTCTATTAATGAAATAAATGTACAAAGACTATAAAAATACAGAGTGAAAGACTCGCTAGAATGGTGGCAACTTATCTTTGAGAAGAGATGTGACGACTACTCGCATTTGCAAGAAGATGATTACAATGAGGCTCTGAAGGCCTTTTTACAATAAACAGGAATTCCAAAAACCCTATATATCCGAAAATCTAACCCTAGGAGATGAAGCACCAAAAGTCGTGTGGTCCCCGTTTGGGTAAGTTAGTACATTAACTTCCCGCAGTCGTAACTTTTGCATACGATCTCCGTTTTAGGTGTGTGATAGCCCGTTGGAAAGTTATAGTCGTGGCGATTCATTTTGGGGCCTCAATCATTCCTTTTTCTATTATTGAGTTGGGTTGATCTTGAAAAACCTTCATTTAGGCCCTCAAAATGGCCCTGGAAGTTAAAAACTGCTAAAAATAGTTAATTGCCAAAATTGCTAGAAAATTGTTTTGAGCTAGTTGGACAAGGGAGGTGGCCACTGATATCCACTTGGATCAGATTAAAATAAACATTCAAATCATTGCATGATCGACGATACATTATGAAATTACCTTGATGATTTCTATTATATTCCAACCTCCATAGGTTAGGTGTCATTCTTCGTGGTTTTAAACCAATCTCTTCTTTCCCATTGAAAAGATGTTTTTCAGTAGTAAGATACCTAGGAAGAAGGTGCCTATACTCATCAAACATCATCTTTCCTAAACTTTTTGAATGATGATAATTCATCTTTGGTCCACAAACTGGACATGCAAATTTACCCTTTGTTTAAAGACCTGCAACAAACAGATTGATGTCAATTATACAATGAGATTATTTAAAAATTAAACATGCACCATGATAACATTAAAAAATTATATAGTATTAAAGAGAAATATTAGAATGCTACATACCATAAAAATGTGTTAGTCCATGGTCATCATGAATTGTCCATAAAATTATTCCACGAAATTTAAATTTCTTCTCCCCGATTGGTTTACATATGTCATACATTGTGATGCCATCCCATAACTTTAGTATCTCATCGATAAGAGGCTCAATATATACATTCATATATTTAACCTGGTACTTAACTAATTTTTTGAAATTACACATAATTACTATAGGAATGATATCATGTAATATATATAATTAAATAAATAAACAAAAGATATTATGCAAAAATTGAAACAAATGAAAATGTTAAATTCAAAAAATTAATGTAAACAAATACTTGGAACAATCATTGTCAACATTATGTTCTCCCTCTTTATTGACATCCAAGGAGGAATGTTATTGTTGATAACAAAAATAGGCCACACTGAGTAAATAGACCTAAGCTCTCTGAATGGATTAACACCACCAGCTGCCAATGAAAGCCTAACATTACGAGGTTCATATTTGAAATCTACCAATTTTTCCTCAATTTCCCTAAATACAGAACCATCGACAGGCATTCGAAGAACACCATCTCCACTTATGTTACGTGCATGGTAATCCATAAATTGTGCTATGCTTTTAAACCTGAACAATCATTGCAAACATGGAATTATGGGAATATGACGAAGAACCTTTCAAGGCACCCTTTTTGTTACTTGATCGGTTCGATATCTACTGATAAGACATTGCAGACATTCTGTTTTCGAAGCATGTTGTCCATAATATATAATATGGTCATTAGGACATGCATCTATAGTTTGATAATCCATTCCAATTTCTTTCATAATGGCATGCAAACCTCGATATGTGCAAGGTAAAATATTTGACGATGGTAACAAAAATTTACCTAACAATCTACAACATAACAAATAACTAGTTAATGTAAGAATATTAATTGTAAAAATTGCATTCTTATTTTACACATTAATTAACACTAAAAAAAATAGAAAAAAATCAACATTTATGTATAATATGAGATGACACATATTACATACCTTAGGATCTGTGTCATACAAGTGTTCGACAAATTATTCATAACCTTTAAGTTCACTAGCAGCAATGTAGCGAAGAGAATATTTTCTCTTGATCCTTCATAAAGTCGTTTATTTGCCTTTTCTAATAGAGGTTCATCATAAATACCAGCATTGTCCCCATCCTCATCCGGTTGCGAAAACAAATCTTGGATCATTTGATTTGTCCCATGATCTTCTTCCATGGGATCATTAACTTGATTTGTCCCATCATCTTATTCCATGAGATCCTCATTTTCTTGTTCATGATGTTCCTCATCTTGCACAACATCATTTCTACTAATACTTGGTGCAATATTCCGCGGAAATCTAGAGGGAAACTCTAACTTTATAATTACAAACAACCATTCAAAGTTAGTGTATACTATAACAAACATTCAAACAATATATATACATATATATATAATTTTATATAAAATTGACAAAATAAAAAAGATAATGAATATATAGCTAATTGCAATGGGACGATATTCATTCGATCCACCATCAATGTGCCCATATTTCCTACAATGTTTTGTAGTTGTTGCTATTAAAATTCTTACAGGACATATGAGGCAACATTTTTTACAAGGGCAATAACATCTACCATCACCCTTTTCACCCGCTTTACTTTTTTCCCCACCTCTAACTATATTCTGCGACATTCTTCTGCACAACTTCTACACAAAAATACCCTTTCAAAACCATCGTTGTTATAGAAAGATTTTTGCAACATATTTAAATAGTCAAATATTTGTAGTTCAATTTTAGGTCACCATCGTCACAATTGCGACGACCGTGACCTAAAATATTTCTTTTTTTTACCTATTTATTTGTCATATTTAACGGTCACTTATAACGGTCATTCATCGCTCTTGCGACAAACTTTGACCATATCAATTTAGAAAAAGTACATTCGTCGAGATAGCGATGAATACGGGGTGGATTTAGAAAAAAATTGAACAATTGAACTTTTTCTCTTGAATTTTGTGACAAAAGAGTGCTTTCGTCGCAAGTAGTCCTCGCAAATTTTTCAATATGTAGTAGTGTCAGCCACATTTTTAAAATTTGTTGTTTCCCTCTGGCCAACAAATTTCGAACAAGCCATTTATCTGTCCTCTTCAAAGACCACTCATACCTCCAGTGCACCTTTTCTTCCCGTGACATCTTGAATGCTAGCCTCTCCATCTCTGCCTGGATTTCACTGAGCTCCTTGTTCATCTCCGCTTTGCTTCTCTGTGAATAGACTTCTCCTCGACCGTGATCATAACTTCCAATGACCATCTTGCTTCACCTTCATCCCACTTGGTTGTTTATCATCTGTTACACACCTTGCAACCACTTCAACAAAGTACCACACTCTGTCTCCCTTGCTTACAGAAATCAATTCTACATTAGCTTTGATACCACTTGGTGCATACCCCGCCCCCTTCCCTTCGGATTCGGGGCTACGCGACCTCTCGATATACAATAATTCAAGTCACTGAACTGAATGGTTCTTCGGGCTCATGATGGAACCAATTTAACTTGACACAGGCCCTTGTCCATTCCGGCATAGGTTGTGTGGCACCCGCAGACCCTCTCTTTAGCACTTTTCAAATATTAACGCCAACGGATGCTATCTCTCCATGCTAGGATATCTCATTGATGTTACCATGGACTACGACCATGGGATAACTCCCTTCCCGATCCCATGCTTCAGATATTTTGTGAGTTTCTTACTCCCTTTTTCTTGACTCTCGAATCGGCAAATTCTCTAGGACCAAATATACGGTTTGTTGATGGGTCCTAGATCCCTAATTCAACAGTAGGAACCAAACCTGCCACCGAGGCCCAATTAGACTTTGTAGCATTTAATTGTGGAATATTTCTCTAGATCTTGCGATCCGGCCAATTTATCGATGGGCTTTATGTTTTCTTGTGAAGTCTCTTCCTTTAGTTTGGACTATCTCTTTTTTGTATTTTCTCTTGGGTGGGACCGATATGAGATGTAAATCGGTATAAACCAACTTGGTAACAAACAAAATTAATTTCTAACTATTGGGGAAGAGGTCGAACTTGGGATAACCTACTTCTCAAGCATGCAGACAACAATTCTATACCACAGGCCAAGTACTAATACATTAACCATGTGAGCATCCACTTATTGTCTGAGAAACTAATTATCAGAAAGAAAACACATATGCAACAAGATAATGGCAAGCAAAACAATTCATCTACCATAATCATTCATTGCATGATAACACAATGATTCATCTTCATCATTAAAGTAAAGAACAACAAAATATTGCACCAGATAACTTGACAATAGATTAAATAGCTCTTACTCATTACAACATCATTCATGAAACGAGATATGAAATAATTCTTCTCCACATCCAATCACATGCATTTGATGAAAATAACTTGTCTCTGGTCCAGAAGGACTTCTCAATTCATAGCAGCTTCAAAATAATTCTTAACAACCAGAAAGAAAGATTTCTTGCAACAACCATCGACCTGTAACTAATTGGTCGATGTCTTTATTTATAATGTAAAGTTCAATTGAAAATAACGGCTAAGTGTAGTTTAAACAAAACAAATTTCACCATGTGGCGTCATCTTATAACAATTTCTTTAACAATCAACCCGAGATATCACTTAAAAGGGTGACTTCTCTCATACTCAGACCAACTGATAAACAACTCTTCACAAGTTTGGGCCCATGGAAATTTGTGGTGTTCCATCATAGCTACGTGCATTCCTCTGATGTCCATCGCATGCGTATGGTACTTCACCAGACTGGCGTTCAACTGTTGTATCACAGTTTAAGCTCTAATCAGGTGCTCCATAAATTGTTGCAGTTTCCCTGACACTATGTCGGTAATATTTGCGAGCTCTTTGGCCCATAGTGAATATTGCTTGGTATGCGAATCGACTACGTCGCACAAATCGATGAAGTTGTCGGGGGTGCCGAACTCAGGAAATATAATATCCTTCATTGTTTTGTTGATTTCCCCCCAATGTTTCTCACATCTGACACACTGCTTTTGAATTTCTCGGTGTGATTCCCGAGACATATTAGCCCAATACTCGACTGATCACTTCATGCAATTAAGACTGCTTTTCCCTAACATTCAGATTCCATGTTCTTATTTGTTTTGGCCCTGCTGGACTACATCGATGTGTTTGAGTCTTTATACTACTTGTTGTGACCTTTCATACCATCACTCCATATCCTTGCATGTTGTGAGTGCCATGAGAGTGTCCTCCTAGAGCTCAACTATCTTTGTTGTAAAAAGGTGTCATTATTTTGTGAATTGGTTGTAAGCTTCTTCGAACTCTCTTCTCAGATATACTATGGTATCAGTGGCTCCCTGATAGTACTCGACTAGGTGGTGTAAATGTTCTAGTTCCTTCAGGGCGGTGACCAACTCCTTTTCATCTCTTTTCGCTTTGTCCAGGGTGGCATCTGAGATCTCCATTCCCACACTGAGTGGATCCAATGTCTGAGCATATGCTGTGTTTATCAAATTCTCCTATGTAGTGATGAAGATGGAGCGATCCAATGTGATCCTCCTTTTCTTTGTGGTTCTTTGGATGATGGATTTTATTTTTCGATCGTAGGAAATCACATAGATATTTTCTACCTCGTCTACCGGTTTGGGTATCTGTTGATCACCCCATGTGAGTGTGTTTCCTAGGTGACCGGTGGTGTATACTTATTCAAGGTCAGGTTCTTGAACTTCCTCTTTGTGCTCCGAAGGCCCGACCTCTTCCTGTCGCTTGTCAGAGATCTGCGTATTGAGCGGAATAGAGACATCAGGCACAAACTTGTTACTTACCTACTCGTTGGCCGTTGAATCACTGATTTCCTTTTGCGAAGATCCTTCCTTTGGCTCATCTGGTTTGGGCTTGTCCTTCTGATTATCTTCTCTGATTTCCAATGTATCGGATCCCTTCGTTTCAAGGCCACTTTCAACTTTTGTTTCCTTTTGTGGGACCTCCTAGGTTTGGACCTCGGGCTCAGGGGAAGAAGTCTTCTCAGGTTCCTTTTCTTCATGGACACGCACATGGGTTCTTTGAGATGCCTCCAGGCTCTCATCATCACTATATACATTTATGAAATCAGTTAGAGGGTTAGGTGCACTTGTTTCTACTGATACCCAACCTATCTCTGGTTGAGTCATCACGCCTGCTGGCAAATCGGCCGATGGTATTGTGGATTCAAGGTTACCTAACCCATTGGTGTTACCAAGGTTTATGAAATTGGGGCCACTTGGCTCCGCTGGAATTTATTATGGGTTATCGTTCGAGAGCCTTGGGATCATGATGAAGTCCGGGTTATCCAACATCTGATACATTACCTGCAGGGTGTGTATTTAAATGAGTGCCCTCTTCCCACTTCATTATGAGTCTCAAATAAATCCCTATCCTGCACCAAGTTTACTTGGGAAATATATGTCGTTTCAGTGGCTTCCTGGGGAGCTTCCACTGCTTCCACTGGTTCGGATGCTAACCTTTCCCCCTTGGCCTTGAGGATCTCTTGAGCCGATTATTCCAAGAATGTTGTTTGTTCTTCCCAAATCAGGGCCTTGAACCTAGTTTCTTTAGGATCATCCATCCTTACCACCATCTCATCCCAGTATTAATCATTTTCGATGAAAATTTCATCCTCAAACTGGTCATGGGCATAAGGCCAACAGGATGATTCATGTGATGCATGTTTCAGGACTAGACCCTTGGGATTGTGCTTGCGAAAATGGCCAGTCTGGAATCGGAATTCCAATTGACTTAACCCTTCTTGCTTGGCCTGCACAGTGTCTTTGACCATGTAGAAGCCAATATGAAACCCATAAGGTATGAATTCTCTCTTCTTTTCCTTTACCAAAGTGGCGTTGTAGCCTTGCAAAATGGCTTGATAACAAATTTCCCCTAATACTAGTCTATCGGGGACATATATAGGTAATAGATGGGGTGCCCCTGTGGTGACGAAAACCCTGATGTAGGTCTTGCACTCATCTAGATACCAATGGCCTACTTTTGATACAAGCCTTTTGGCTGCATCCGACAGCCTTGGACACTCTTTCTTGAACAACAAAGAATAAATGTGTGCGATAAACTAGTCACAGATGAGAGAATAGGATTTCTTGTATCTTTTTTCCCATAAGATGCCGAAGTATACATGGATTGGGAGCTCAAAGGAGTGACATCTTAATTTCATTCCAGTGAAGATGTTCTTGGCACAGACGACGTCCAGTAGATAAGAAGCCATGTAGAAGGAAGGGGTTTCTCCCTCTTTCGGCATCTGAGCTTGTTGTATGCAAGTGATCAGCTGTTTGGAGATGATTGCACCCCAATTAAAACCTGTTCCAGAAATGGCTACGGTATAAGCTAGAGGCATCCAAGCCTCCGAAAACCTATCATAGTCTTTCTCCCCATGCAATCAGTAGAGAAGGGCCATTAGATAGATGTAAGGCTCTCTCGGGTTGGTCGTTGGGTACCAGCCAGAGGTTCGATTGGTGAAATTTTTATCCTCTCTCCACCATGACGCCATAATATTGTTGGTGTCATACTTTTGATAGAAAATCAAAACAAAATCAGTGTTCAAGAATTCCTCCGGCTCCTTGAGCTTGTAGTAATTCTAAAATTCCATTGAGAGGAAAACCCTACGCATCTGCCATTGTCGTCGTTAATTAGACACCTATGTGCATTAGTGTGATCAATAAGCCATTTCAAGAGTTTGATGCAGGGGAATACCGAAGTCCTACTCACCACCATGTGTAGATAATCCTTGTGGAGATTCGGGAGAACTTCATCATCAAGTCTTCTCATATTGGGATCATTGTGCGAGGTATATCCGGGGAGTTCCTCCCACTTGATTTTCTTAAAAAGTTATTCCCAGCGCGGGAATACTATCTTGGTCCCAATGTTCACCTATGTGTCTCCAAAGGCTAGGGGCTAGAAGAGAGCCTTCTTGGTGGCTGTATTGATGATGGGCACTGGATTTAGAGAAAATTCCAATTGCCTTGAAACCTATGGGGAGGAACCTTCTCCCACCTCTGGTTCTTGTAGCTTTGGTGCTCTTGGAGACTTCCTGGTGGTGGGTTTCTTTAGAGGAATTTGGTACTGCAACCGAAAATGGTCCTTTAGGCATGTGTACAGAGTAATGTTGGATGAAAACATATGAAATGAAGTGTAAAACACCCATAAGTCGGTACATACCTGTAACACTTGCTAAAGTTGTTGTTTAATACTCACTGGACTTTGAAAGCTTTCTCTGGATCTCTCGTCTTGCTCCTCTGGGTGCTCTGAATTTATTTTCGCACAGAATGAGATTATTCACAATGACTCAAAAGAATATAATGGGATAGATCCTACCAGTCGTATCAACCAGTTAATACGAGTAATGGATGCAATTCAAAACAACCTACCACCAAATCTCTGCAAATAAATTCTACGTGTGTTGATGGCGGGGGCGCAAAGGGAGATGCATTGTATCGGCATGCTTAAACGATCCTTTTGATTTGTGCACGAATTAGCAACTAATGCACGATATTGGAATTAATTAACATTTTAAATGTGTCATATCTAACATATCTTAGGGATAAAACATCCCATCACGTCGCATTTCTCAGTGGACAGATCGGGAATTGGCAATATCCTTATGTATTTTTCCGTTGGTGTCCTCCTAAGAAAACCTCCGACACCAACGGGTTTTCGTCACACGATGTTGATGTGGCAGAACTAGTTCGAGGCACAACATGGATCTCGAGAGATAGTAGCGAATTTAGGGAAATTAGATCGTATGTTTAACCACTTTGGCAATGACGCGTGATAGGTGGGAATAGATGGTTTGATATCGTGTGTCAATCGGGTCAAGGTTTTTCAGCAAGATGTGGGGGACAACATAAAACTTAGGCAACCGATGTCGATGAGTATTGGGGATCAACGATCGGGGATAGTTCAAGCATGTAGTTTCTTTGCAGGTTACATCTTCATAAATCCTTGATGCCGAAAACATTTCAGAAACCGATGATCGGCGATACCATTCCTTTACTCGTACGATGGTTATTCTCTTCATTTCTTCTTGACACTAATGAGGATTGGTCATCGATGATATTCTTGCATGATGTTTGTCGCGTAATAGGAACTCTCGTTTGCCTACGCCGATAAATATTAGAGCTCGGTTACTTTGGTCTTCTCGAGTGATTTTTTGTCACCTCTAATCATTCCTGATGCCAAATTTCTTAAGCGTGTCGGGGAAAAGTTTCATCTCTTGATTATCTAAGTAAATGCCAGTCTCTTAAAGCTATGATGATTTTAGCATTCTCACGCAGACTTTAAAAGACTCAACATGAAAACACAAAATGATACGCAGAGGCAACAATTTCATACTAAAGTGAAATCATACAGTGAAAAATATCAAGTGGTACCCAAAAAGGTAAGATTTTACATAGGCCTTTTAGGGTGTGTTGAGTGCTCAACAAATGGTGACTTGCTGGGTGAAAACAAAATATATGCTCCTCCTTCAAGGCTTGGATGATACAGAAGTGTGTGGAGAACCTTGACTGGTTCTAAATTAGAACCTCTTTACCTTTGCATTTGAAATTCTTCGGTTTGTGCTTCCGGGTCTTCCCATGGGGTTTGAACCTTTATTCCTCCTTCGTTTCCTGTAATCCTGACTCATGCCCTTTTTTACAAAATTTTATCAAATCATTCATTGGCATGAAGCATTTAATTACCTCTACTCACTTGCTTCTGTGTCGCTCCACTACCAACGAGCGTCCATAGCCCCGATGAAGATATTTGCATACCCTCTCCTACTGTTCACTCTTTTGATAATATCAATTTTATTTCAGCATGATGTCCTGAGAGAGTGGGAGAGGGTGATGTCTGTTTATTTTGCAAGGTGAGATGGTTAAGGTGGATCCTTTGCTAGCTTTGTCTTCTGGGTTCATGTAGTCCTTTCCATATTTCCTTCTTTCCCTTAAGGTCTTACCAAACCACTGATCAGGCACTTCTGACATTTCTCCGAAGTTATTCATTTGGTGAGGTTAGATAGAGGACTTCTCAAAGCAGCCGCAAGTTCCCCAACGCTTCTTGTGTTCATAAGTGAGCGATGAGTTAGGAACAGAGTTTGCTATGTTGCATGATTTAAGATCAACCATTTTCCTTCTAAACACAACTTTCAAAAGCACATAAATCCATACAATAAAAAAAAAATAACAGTTTGGCAATCGTGAAAACACTTAAACAAAACATAAAACACTTTTTTCTTTTATTGGAAATATTGTTTCAGGGATTGGTCATTCACTGGGAGGGCATCAGGTTCCCCCCTTAGATTCTGTAGTTGATAAGTGCCTGCCCCAATATTCTTAGACACCTGAAAAGGTCCAAGCTATAGATTCTGAAACTTAGAATGCTTCCCTTTTGGTTCATTTTCTCTGTCCCACTTTTGGACTAAGTCTCCGACTTCAAAATTCTTCTCTTTAGCCTTATGTTTATCAAACCATATTTTCACTATCTGTTGGTGAGATAGGAATTTTGACTTAGCCTTTTCTCTCTCTTCTTCCAGCATGAGAAGAGTTTCGATTATTTATTGGATGGCCGACGAGGGTTCCTGGCTGGAAACTTGGGCTAGTTGAAGAGATGGAAGATAGAGCCCATTTGGGAGGATGGCTTCTTGCCCGTAAAACAGAAAGTATGGGGAATTTCCTATAGCTTCCTTGGGTGTGACTCTATTGGACCATAGAGTGTTATGGAGTAGATTATTCCAATTCCTTTGGTTATCTACAACTGTATTCTTTAATATCCTTACTAGGTTCTTGTTGGTTTATTCTGCCACACCGTTTTCCCGTGGATAATAATTTGCAGAGTACCTAATTATGATTCCTTTGTCCAAAGAAAACTCTGTCAATAGGGTGGAAGAAAAATACGTTGCATTATCAAAGACCATGATAGAAGGGACACCAATCCTTGTGATTAGTTGTTGTTCTATGAATTGGATTACCACCTTCTCATTTACATGATTCAGAGGGATGGCCTCTGCCCATTTCATGAAATAATAGGTGGCGGTAATAATGTACTTGTGTTGTTTTGAAGAGCTGGGTGTAATTTCTCCTATGATATCCAACCCCCATTGCTCAAAAGGCATAGAGATAGTCACTGGTTGCAGTGGAACTATTTCTCTATTTTCCTTCCCAGTGCTCATTTGACAAGTTTTACAGTTTCTAACGTAGGTGTGAGCGTCTTTGAAAAAGGTGTGCCAATAATAGCCAACTCTCAATATATTATGAGCGGTGGTGTTTCCTACAAAATACCCATCGGCAGGGACATCATGGAGCTCTTTCAGAACCTTGTCTACATATTTACATTCAAGACATATTAATAGTACCCCATCATAATTAATCCAGAAGAGTACCAAACTTATAAGGCGATATTGTGCAGATTTTAGCCTGAGAGCTCTCCTTTCCCTAGGGTTGGGATTTTCTGGGCAAGTCTCGTGGTGTAGGAGATAAGTTAAATTATTATATCAAGACTCTTTTCCTAGGGATATATATGATACTTCACCACACCATAGCGCCATTTCATTCTCCCACCCAGAATCTTCATTAACTTGGTCCTGGGCTTCGGCTGCAAGTTTGCATAATCCTTTCCCTTTTACTAGTTTGGCAAGTTTTATATCTAGATCAAATTCTTGGACCACTGCCATCCAATTCCTTCTTCTTTTCCCCATATCCTGTTGAGTGAACAAGGATCAAACCACTGGATGTGGCACAATTACCTTGGTGTGGTTCTTGAGGATGTAATACCTAAAGTGTTTTACTTCTTTATATACCGCATAGGCATGCTTATCTATAGAGGGATAACTAAGCTCAGATCCTTGGATATTAGTGCTCATGAATGACATTGGGGACTCGTTGTTGTCATCATCCTTCTGAGTCAATACCGCAGCTAAATATTGGTCGGAGGAGAAAGTATAGAGGAAGAAATCTCTATTGAAATTGTGACTTCATAACATCGGGGCTTGAGATATAGCAGTTTTGATGTTGCTGAAAGAATCCTTTCATTCGTCATCCCACTCAAATTCAGCATCTTTGCGAATCATATTTTGTAAGGGCTTGATAGTTTCCATGAAATTGAGAGTGAATTTCCTCACAAAATTGATATGTCCGAAAAAGGACTGCATAGCCTTCTTGTTGTGAGGAAACAAGAGTTGAGCTATGGCTTTAATCCTTTATGTGTATATGTGAATGCTTGCTTGAGATATAATGTGGCCTAATAGCTTACCTTCCTCGACACCGAAGATAGTTTTCTAAGGGTTTAAGGATATACTGTATTTCCTACACCTTTCAAAAATTTGAGTTAAGTGTTGAATGTGCTCTTCTCTGTTCTTTGAATACACAGTTACATTGTCTAGATACACTACCACACACTTGTTGATTAGTCCCCGAAATGCTACATCCATGTCCCTTTGGAAGGTCACTCCTGCATTAATTAACCCAAAAGGAATGTGTTTATAAGAGAAGGTTCCCCATTTGGTTCAGAAGGTAGTTTTCAAATGATCTGCTTCTAAAACCATAACTTGGTTATAACCTGAGAAACCGTCCAGTAGAGAGAAAATATCTGAGCCAGACATGGTCTGTAAGAGTTTCTCCATTGGCGGGACTGGGTAATTGTCCTTTTCTGAAGCTTTGTTGAGGTTTCTAAAATCTACACATAAGCGGATTTCCCTAGATGTTTTCCTCACTGGAACCATATTTTCTACCCACGCAGAATGCCTAACCTGGAACATAATTTTGGCATCTAAAAGTTTCTTCAATTATTGATACATGAGAGGTTACAGAGATGGGTAACACTTCTGGAGCCTCTATTGGAAGGGTTTTACTTTAGTTTTTAACGAGATAGTGTGTTGAATGATGCGAGTGTCATACATTTTCAGATCTCAATAGGACCATGCAAAGACATCTTGGTATTGTCTAAACTATTTGAGATAATATTTCCTCTCTTCTTTAGATATGGTCATACCGAGGTTTATGTTTTTAAGGTTTTCCGGGGTCCCAAGATTTACAGTTTCATGCAGGGGACAAGAGCTACCAATCTTTGCATTTTTAGGCCCCTTAAATCGCTCTTTCAAGTCAAACATATTTTCCATATTAGCTATCCCTTTCAGGACTGTGTGAGACTTTGATCTATCAATAGGTTGACCTATCGAAGGATTGGTTTATGTTGATTTCTCTTAGAATACTTCATCGTCAATAGCCAAATCTTTGAAATTGTCTTGGTTAGTCAAGAAGTTTATGATCTGTTCATCTTCTTCAAAGACTTTCCAATTAGAAATGTTGTTAGGTACCAACAGTTTGTAGAGCAGCTCCATAGTGAATCAGGAGGCTTCATAATCCTCTAGAGGTGATAGCCTTGAAGTAGTTGTGGCCAAGGATTCAACAAGAATATTCTTTTCTCTAGGGATCGATGTAATGTTGAAGGATTCAAAATGATCTATTAACCTATGCACCTCAAGTTGATAATTATTTAGGTGCGGGAAATTGCAATGTATAGTATTCCTTACTTGTCTAATGATAATTTCAGAGTCTCTGAAAACCTTCAATTCTTTAACATTCAAGTATATGGCTTTCTTAAATCCATGTACTAGAGCTTCATATTCAACAGTGTTGTTTGTACATTCAAATTCTAGCCTACATGATAGGAAATGACGTTTACCTTTAGGATCAATGAGGATGCATCCTGCCCCTGACCCTTATTGCAATTTAGATCCATCAAAATATAAGGTCCAACATTGTGGGCAAGGTGTGTGGGATTCTCGTTCCCTATTACTTTCCTTCTTCCTTGCTAACAGCTTTGAACTTTCCAATGCACGTTCTTGGCAGAAGAGGGTTTCTTCTATCGGTATTGGCGATTTCTCTTGAAACATGATCTCAGAGTTCTGGGTAAGAGGGACATCAGATAAGAGAGGGGAGAAGTTCTCGAAGTAAGAGTCGCAGTAATAATTTCCTAGCACAAGGGAATTTGTCGATGAGGGTTCGTTCAAGGTTTCTAGGTTAGTGACGATAGGCTTCAGATACCTTTCCCTATCGATCATAATCATATTTTTGTATCCCTTCAATGGTAGCCAAAGGTGTTCCCAGTCTATACTGAAGTATCCATTTAGCTTCTCAGACCAATCTCGACTTAGTAATAACCCATAGGATTCTGGAATATCTACTACAATGATGTCAATCACTTGTACAAACTTGGGATGTGTCGTTATTCTAATCATTACATCTTTGAGTTCCCCCATTACCTTCACCTGGGTTCTGTCTAGTTGTATTACATGTTTATCACACTTGAGAGGAATGGAATTTAATTTTTTGCAAATAGACAAGGGAATAATGTTGGAAGATGCTCCAGAATATACCAAACAATTGTGGAGGTTCCTATTGAAGACTTCAAATGTTAAGAGGAACGGTGGGAAAAAAGGTTTTTCCTTTCTATCTTTCAAGCAGGTGTTCACAGTGGGTTTTCTCACCAGATCTGTGGGAGATAGATTTATTTCCTGACCATTTCTAGTAGTAGGGTTTTCTATTGAGTTCAAAGATTGTAACATAAATTCCTTTTGCTGAGGAATCCTGCATATGTCCATAACTGATATATTGGCCTTTAACTTCTTCAAATATTCAACTACGTTGTAATCTAGTTTGGGAGATTCTCGGGTATGGATTCTTATGGGGTTTTTACTGGGAGAAAAAGGTTCTCTTGAGTGATTGGGAGTTGCCTTACTCCTCGAAGTTTGGGTGGCAGCGACATCTTTCGGGACAGATGCACCTTTACTGTGTGTCTGTACCACCGAGACTTCTGTAGGTGGTTCTTGAGACTCAAACAAGTCATTGGAAGGCATGATCAAGTCAGTATCCCATATCAGCATGGATTTATCTTGTGGTGGATCAATATCTTCCTGGTCAACAATATTCATAACTGAACTGCTTGGTTGTTTGGTCAGGAAGACTTCATCTAGAAACTGATTGGCCATCAATTTCATGGCATGCACCCATTGAGGGCAGTCTCTTTCGGAGTGGTTTTCCTGGTGATAAGTACAGAAAGAATCAAATGTTACATTCCCTAGATCAATATTTAAGTTAGCTGAGGGGGGTTCAATCGCCTTGAACGGTGGGTTCCTTATAAAGAAAGGCTTATAGGGCCTTTGGCCTTGGTTTCCCTCTCCTGCATTTTTCTTCATGTCTATGATATCGTTTGATAATTTCTTGACCATGTGTTGCAGGTATTCTATGTCTCTGTTACCCTTGTCAGGATTTTGTTCTTCTTGTTTCCCCGACGGTCTAGTCAAAATGAGTCCTCTCCTGGGAGGAGGCTGAACTTATTTATTAAATAGAGAGACCTGGCCTTATTGACACCCTTTCATATGGAATTCTATCATTTTGGATTCTTCAAAATTTCCAGCCAGGGTTCGCTTGGCGTCCCTTTTCACAAACATAGAAATAGAAGTCAGGAGCGCGTTAGCATAAACCTCGATTTGCAATTCCTAAGTTGGTTTCGCTTCCGGATGAAACTTGTTTAAGATGGTCGTGAATTTTTTATTGAAATATTTGACCCTCTCTTTCAAACTCATTGTGACATCGAACAACTCAGCCATTAGAGCTCCCGTAGTGGTTTCCTCTGCAAATTTATCTAGAAAGTCTTTCTGGAACTTCATCTAGCTAGTTATAGATCCTACTAGAAGATTAAAATACCACATGGAAGCTAAATTTTCAAACATATAGGGGAAAATCCCGCAAACTACGTCTTCATGTTGGATGTTCATAAGTCTGATCGCGAGTATGAACTTATTGATATGATCTTCAGGTAATCCTGAAGTTTTGGGGTCAAATTTAGGGAGTAGCTTCTCCGGATTTCGCGGAAGATTATGAACTCGTCCTGGGATGGCCACGACATCTCCGGACAACCAAGGCTGATTATTCTGGGGTGGGTTTCCCCTTTCTTCATCGTGGACGTTGTTTTCTTCCATATCCTCGGAATCTAAGTTGAACTCCTCTTCTTTCAAAAAATCATCTGGCTCAGAGACGTCGTCGGATGGCATTTCATGGATAAGATTTAGAGCGTGTTTGATTTCAGTGATCGCAAAGCCTATTAATTCTTCTACTGTGTGTACAAAAACTTCGTTGGGAGTATTGACCACCAATCTTATTATTTGTTTTCTTCAAGGAAGTATCGGAGCTAAGGGTAACACACCGATCTGTCGGGCGTAGGATCTTGTGATTCTTCTAAACTGATTTAATTCCTCATGAGGAAGAGCATAAGGAATATCAGGGAACAATTGTTCTTCCTCGATCTGGGGTGATTTACGCATTTCAAGAGTTCTCAGCGTTTGTGGGTTGTCTTGTGAATGACTATCCTTGCATGTGGGTTGTTATGAATCTATAGACTGTTTGAAATACTATATAAAATATATATTTAGCCATTCATTCTCAGGACCTCCTTCTAGCGTCAATTCTGTTGATGGGTCTTAGATCCCTGATTCAACAGTAGGAACCAAACTCACCACCGAGGCCCAATTAGACTCTGCAACGTTTAATGGTGGAATGGTTCTCCAGATCTTGCGATCCGGCCAATTTATCGATGAGCTTTATTTTTTCTTGTGAAGGATCTTCCTTCAGTTTGGACTATCCCTTTTTTGTATTTTCTCTTGGGTGGGACCGATATGAGATGTAAACCAGTATAAACCAACTTGGTAACAAGAAGAATTAATTTCTAACTACTGGGGAAGAGGCTGAACTTGGGATAATCTGCTTCTCAACCATGCAGACAACAATTCTATACCACATGCCTAGTACTAATACATTAACCATGTGAGCATCCAATTACTATCTGAGAAACTAATTATTAGAAAGAAAACACATATGCAACAAGATAATGGTAAGAAAAATAATTCATCTACCATAATCATTCATTACATGATAACACAATGATTCATCTTCATCGTTAAAGTAAAGAACAACAAAATATTGCACCAGGTAACTTGAAAATAGATTAAATAGCTCTTAATCATTACAACATCATTAATGAAACGAGATAGGAAGTAGTTCTTCTCCACATCCAAGCACATGCATTTGATGAAAATAAATTGTCTCTGGTCCAGAAGGACTTCTCAATTCATAGCAGCTTCAAAATAATTCTTAACAACTAGAAAGAAAGAGTTCTTGCAAAAACCATTGACCTTTAACTAATTGTTCTATGTATTTATTTATAATGTAAAGTTCAACTGAAAATAACGGCTAAGTGTAGTTTAAAAAAAATAAAATTTGCCACATGGCGTGATCCTCTAACAATTTCTTTAACATTCAACTAGAGATATCACTTAAAAGGGTGAATTCTCTCATACTCAGACCAACTGATAAACAACTCTTCGCAAGTTTGGTCCCATGGAAATCTGTGTTGTTCCATCGGAGCTGCATGAATTCCTCCGATGTCCATCGCATGCGTCTGGTACTTCACCAGATTGGCATTCAACTATTGTAGCACAGTTTGAACTCTAATTGGGTGCTACATAAATCGTTTCACTTGCCATGGCACTTTGTTAGTCATCTTTTCAATCTCTTTGGCACATAGTGAATATTTCTTGGTATGCGACTCGACTACGTCGCACAAATCAACGAAGTTGTCGAACTCGGGAAGCTTGATATCCTTCATTCCTTTGTTGATTTTTTCCCAATGTTTCTCGCATCTGACCCACTCCTTTTGAATTTCTCGATGTGAGTCCTTAAACATCTTAGCCCAATACTCGACTGATTTCTTCAAGTGATTAAGAATGATTTTTCCTAACATCTGGATGCCATGATATTCTTTGTTTCGGCCCTGCTGGACTGCATCTATGTATTCAAGTCTTTCTACTGGTTGTTGCGCCCTTTCATACCATTTCTCCATATCCTTGCATGTTGTGAGTGCCATGAGAGTGTCCTCCTGGAGCTCAACTATCTTTGTTGTAAAAAGGTGTTGTTCTTTTGTGAATTGTTTGTAAGCTTCCTTGAAATCACTTCTCAGATATACTGTGGTGTGAGTGTCTCCCTGATAGTACCCAGCCAGGTGGCATAAATGTTCTAGTTACTTCAGGGCGGTGGCCAACTCCTTTTTGTCTCTTTTGGCTCTGTCCAGGGTGGCATCCAAGATCGCCATTCCCACATCGAGTAGCTCTGATGTCCGGGCATCTGTTGTGTTTATCAAATTCTCCTTTGTAGTGATGAGGATGGAGCAATCCAACATGATCCTCCTTTTATTTCTGGTTCTTTGGACAATGGATTTTATTTTTCAATCGTAGGAGATCACATAGATATCTTCTACCTCATCTACCGGCTCGAGTATCTGCTGATCACCCCATGTGAGTTTGTTTCCCAGGTGACCGGTGGTGTATAATTGTTCAAGGTCAAGTTCTTGAACTTCCTCGTTGTGCTCTAAAGGCCCGGCCTCTGCCTGTCGCTTGTCGGGGATCTGAGTATTGAGAGGAATAGAGATGTTAGGCATAGACTTGTTACTTACTTGCTTGCTGGTCTTTGAATCGTTGATTTCCTTTTGCGGGGATCCTTCCTTTGGCTCATCTGGTTCGGGCTTGTCCTTCGAATTATATTCTCTGGTTTCCAACGTATCGGGTCCCTTCATTTCAAGGCCACTTTCAGATTATGTTTCCTTTTGTGGGACCTCCTGGGTTTGGACCTTGGGCTCAGGGGAAGAAGTCTTCTCAGGTCCCTTTTCTTCTTTGACACATACAAGGGTCCTTTGAGATGCCTCTAGGCTCTCATCATCACTATATACATTTATGAACTCGATCAGAGGGTTAGGCACACTTTTTTCTACTGATACTTGACCTATCTTTGTTTGAGTTGTCATGCTTGCCGATGAATCAATTGTTAGTATTGTGGATTCAAGGTTACCTGACCTGTTGGTGTTACCAAGTTTTATGAAATCGAGGCCGCTTGGCTCCACTGGACTTTCTTTTGGGTTATCAGTCGGGATCCTTGGGATCCTGATGAAGTATAGGTTATCCAGCATCCAATCCATTACCTACAGGGTGTGTTGATACATGAGTGCCCCTCTTCCCACTGCATTCTGAGTCTCCGATAATTCCCTATCCTGCGATGGGGTTACCTGGGAAATATTTGTCATTTCAGTGGCTTCCTGGGGAGCTTCCACCTTTGACTGGTTCAGATGCTAACCTTTTGTTGGCATAGGGGTAGACCCAGGGTTCAATGCTATAACAACGCACCAAAAAAACCCTAACTACCCGCCCTTTCAGCAACACCTGCAAAGTAGATGAAGTCTCACCCGAGATAGAGGTAGGGGTTGTTGCAGGACTCAAGTGTCTGCAACCTTAGCTGGGACACAGATATGTGATTATAATACTTAACAGAGCACTTAGCATTGACAGTTCCTCAATATTTAACCACTATTCTATTGCCCAGGTAGAAAAAAACATTGCATCATTCACTCAGATTAGATGTATTTAAGCACTTTATCATAAACAGGTAGGTCAGATCTAGTAGATCAAGCACTAAGCACATTCATATAGGTCATATCTAACATTCTTACACATCATTAGCACAAATCATAGGAATATTTATCTATCTTTATCAAATCACTTAGCAAGAGAAGACATAAACACATCAAGACAAAGCACAAAGTAGAACAACACAGTGTTTACGTGGTTCAACCCCACCCTAGGGCTATGTCCACCAACTCTTCTTCTTTATTGTCTTCAGTCAATCAGTTACAAGAACAGAGCCACCAAAACCCTACTCCACATAGGATAGTAGATCTGCGCACCTCACTAGATCCTCCTTCCTCGCGTTATAGCACAAAGCCTTCCAAAATCTGTTACAACCACTTGCACTTAGCTCTGCAAGTCTCTCACAGTTATGCATAAAGCACTTACAAAACACAATTACACTTAGCATGCACTTACAATTGACTAGTGGCCTCTTCTTACATCGCCTAGATATCTATTTATACATTACAAAAGTGGGCCTAAGCATGGGTAAACCCATGAGCTGACATCCCATTCCCGTTACATAATCCCAAAACCCAAAAAGGACCCAAAAAGGGGCCAAGATCTAGTGATCCCTGTTTCATCTTGCACTCTTCCTTCGACAGGCTATCGAAGTCCCAAAATAGGTCAAACTTGATCAATATCCCTCAAAACTTGGTCGAGGGCCAACAGGCCCCCAACACTCACCTGTGACTCATCCTGAGTCACTCTAGTCTGATCAGTTCTTCTTCGAATGCCTATATCTTGGCTCAAGTTTCTTTGACTTGTTGTTGTGTTATTTCCTCCTATTCAAAAAATTATTGGATGAGTGCGTCATTCATGGGTCTGTCTAGGCATTGTTCTGTTGTAGTGACAACCTTCTCTAGCTCTGCTCCTCTTCCTTCTACTTCTGTAAACAGTTGGTAACCCTTGTCTTGTATAGGTTGGAGCCTTTGAGTGACTTCCATCACTTTTCTCTATATATCGTGGATCTTCTTCTGGGCAGTGCACTGCTCTTGAGATCGTTTCATTCTTTCTACAACTGACATGGCCTTCAATTGCGCTTGTAGTGTATCTGCTTGTTGATTTTCTTACTAGAGATGCGACTCTAGTGCCTTTAATTCTGGATTCTCAGCAATTTTTTTGCATGTCAGGGAACTGTGGGCGCTCAACTGCTTGCATTCTAGAGTAAGGGCCTTTAGTCTCTCAACTGCACTGCGAGCAGTTTCTTCTCGTTGGTCCCTTACATCTTGCGGGGTCTCAGGCACAGTGCATAGCTCCAAGTCTGCTATGCCTTGTTGTAGCTTCTATATGGATTCTACGATCTAGTCTACTTGCTTCATGACTTGATCCTTTGTATTTATTTCTATGATTGTCATAGATCGAAGTGCTCTGTTGACCGCTTCCTTCACTTTGAGCTATTTGATGAGCAACTATTCCTTTCCTTGTTGCAGCTGTGCTTTTTCTTCATCGAACTTCACTTGAAGGGAAATTTTTTCTTGTTCTGTAGCTTGGCATTGTTCAACAAGTACTCCCTGTACTTGCATCAAAGCCTAGGTGGCTTGTTCTATTTCTTCTTGTGCTTGTTGAAGGCGAGCTTCAAATGTATCAACTAATCGACGGAGTTGAGCTGGTTCATCTCCTGGTTATGGTGTTCCCAATGGCAGAGGCGCAGTGGAGACTATGCGGCTAGACTGAAGAGCCTATTGTACCCCTTGGAGCTCAACCTCAATTTGATTGTACATATCCTCCTCCCTAACTTCTTGTTTTTCTATTATTTCCAGCGAAGCATTGTTCAGGACTACTACGATGAAGTCAAAATCATCTAAGGTGAGGATATTCAACATTTTGGTCATAGAGGCTTTCAATTTATTCTAGGAAGAAGGCTTCGGGGGGGAAACCTTCCTTTTCTTTGAGGGGTCCTGCTCATCTCTAGGCAGTGTTACTTCACCTTTCTTCTATTCATCTTCTACGCCATTTACTTCTTCACCATCACCCCCTTTCTCTGGTGATATGGAAGCAATCTTCACTGAGGCATTTCTTAAATATTGTACTTCTTCATTCTTCTTTGTTTTGCTAGGTCTGGGTGTATCCTGCATTGTTTCTGGATTGTCTATGTCAGATATCTCTGCAGGGTCTGCTAGAATAAGGAGGTCCTCTGACCAGTCCTTAGTGATCTCTTCCAGATCTTCCTCCATCATCTTGTAGTATGACTGCAACTGTTTCTTATGTTCATTTGAGTGTTGTAATATAAATGAAATTCTAGTCTACGTTGAACTTCATCAAAGGTCGAAACCAGTGTAGAGTGTTCGGATTCATGCGAGGCTCAGACTGGATAACTATCTTCAGTTGATTGTAGTATGTATGAAAAACAAAATTTGACTGCCACTGTTTGTTCATATCATTCGAGTACGACAGTGTAATGAAATTCATGACCAGTGGTTCAAATGGCTCGATGTCGGGGAAGGTCATACCTAGGGTTCAATATTATCTTAGACACTGCACTAAAAAATATGACAAGAGTGCGATGATCATTGTGAAAAATTCACTTAGTATGCTGGCTCAAACTCTTGGTTAGCAAAAGTGTTCTCAGTGCATGGCGTGATGGGATAAATAGGTAACTCGACAATGGGTCTCTTGCAACAGGTATGCAGCCTTCATTAACTCTTGTTATGTCTATTATGGCACAGTCTAATGGTCTGGCGGCGAACCATAAATTCCTTTCTACTCATTCGTAGCATCGATCGAATGGTTATAACTTCCCCAATGGCTATATTGCTTCGCCACAACGAAGTGCCATGTGTCGTTGTTCTGATATCCTGGCGAAGCTCCAATTTTTCAAATTTTCCCTCTACGAAGTTCCCTTTGAAATCTTATGTAACTTGTCTATATTATCTCTCTTCTTACTTAGATTTCTAGCCTTCTTTCCAGTGAGCTTCATCTCGCTATGCCTTTTTTCATTCTGATTCTTATCTTCTTTTGGCATAGTTACTTTGCGTTGTTGATATTCTTTCTGAGGATTTATTGGTAACACTTCTTCTTTATCTGGGGTAGGTACTTCAGTCTTCTATGGGTCTTATAATGTTCTTGCAACTTCAACATCTGGGTCTCTGGTGTTAAACAACTTCGATCTGTTCTCCTATTCTTCAATCAAGTGTGCGATCCTTCTAGTCATAAAAAATTTCAACTCTTGTTTCTTCTGCTCGAAAACTTCTTCTTATTCCTTTCATATAGCTTGATCTCTATCAATCCAAGGTTTTCCTAGTAACATGGTAAATGGGGTGTTGTCCTCAATAAATTTAATAATCTCAAAATCTTCTTATGTCGAAGTTCCAATGGCATTCATAGGTATCTGAGCGAGCCTTCCACACAGGTTTATCATTTTTCCTCTAAATAACCCTATTCCTCCCAAGGAAGGAGTCATAGAAGGCTTCCCTAAAAGTTCCCAAGTTCTTTCTGTCATGATATCCACCCGTTTTTCCTCATCTAGAACACATTCAATGTCGAAGTCTCCTATTCTTGCTTCAATGCATTATTTTTCTTTGAAGATCTCTGATAATCTGGCATGTCGGTGGTCATTCAGGGTTTCTTTCATCTATAGCAATACTTTCTTTGATTCTTTCTGGGGTTCTTCCATAACCTTAGTTTCTAGATCTACCTTAGGGTTTTCTTGATTCAGATTCATTCCTTCAATCTTAGCAATCATTCTAGGGCAATCCAACACTTCATGGTCCATAGCTTTGCAACAAAGACAACTAGATCTTCTGCCAGGGCATTCCTTAGCAAGATGTCCTGGTCTTCTACAACTGTAATAGAGGGTTAATCCTCTCTTTCTTTTAAATGATCCCCAATCTCTCCTGTACTGTGTGCTAGGATCATAGGATCTAACCTGCAACAAATTCTTTCTAGGATCCTTCACCCATTTGTTAGTCCAAACATTCTTTCTATGCATAGGTATAACATATATTTCACTATTCTTATCAGATCTATTCATATCAAACCTTCTTTCATCTATTAGTACCCTAGTTTTCAAGCTAGGACAAAATCTATTAAATATACCTAGATCCATACTCTAGAAACAAAAATTTCCACTTATCTTACATTTTCAAAGCACAAAGCTTCATATCTAAAAAATTTCACTATTATTACCTTTATCAGAGAACAGAGCTTACAGATCTTACCTCTTTTCTTGGCACAGAGCTCCTCGGTTCAAGTAGAATGTTGTGCACTAGGGAAACATATCTATGCACAGAGCTTTCAAAGTTTTAGGGAAAATATTTACATAGAGCTTCTTCTTTCTTAGTTCCCAACAATCATAGTTTTAGGTCCCTAAAAAGGAACCATTTGTTGGCACAAGGGCATACCTAGGGTTCAATGCTACAACAACTCACCAACAAAACCCTAACTATCGACCCTTCGGCAACACCTATGAAGCAGATGAAGTCTCACCCGAGGTAGAGGTAGGGGTGGTTGCAGGACTCAAGCATCTGCAACCTTCGCTGGGACACAGATCTATGATTATAATACTTAACAGAGCACTTAGCACTGAAATTTCCTCAATATTTAACCACTATTCTACTGCGCAGGTAGAATAGAACATCACATCATTCACTCAGATTATATGTATTTAAGCACTTTATCATAAACAGGTAGGTCAGATCTAGCAGATCAAGAAATAAGCACATTCATATAGGTCAGATCTAACATTCTTACACATCATTAGCACAAAGCATAAGCAGATTTATCTATATTTATAAAAGAACTTAGCAAGAGAAGACATAAACACATCAAGACAAAGCACAAAGTAGAACAAAATGGTGTTTATGTGGTTCACCCCCACCCTAGGGATAATTCCACCAACTCTTCTTATTTATTGTCTTCAGTCAATTGGTTACAAGCACAGAGCCACCAAAACCATACTCCCCCTAGGACAATAGATTTGCGCACCTCGCTAGATCCTCCTTCCTCACGTTATAGCCATGGATGATTTTAGGGGCTAAATTTCGTTCATCGGCTAATTTTCCATGGTTTTTCCAAAAATGAGATTCACTATTTTAAAAATGATTCGCCCAAATTCTATAGGATAAAATTATTTTACCTTAAAAATCGCCAAAATTTTATAAAAACTATATAAAATCCTTATAAATTTGAATATTTTTACAAAAATATCGCCCAACATTTATAGTTGGCATATGAAGGATTAGTAATATTCGCCAAGGTTTCTACATTTTAAAACAAATTTCCATCCTTAAAATCATCCTTGGTTATAGCACAAAGCCTTCCACAGTCTATTACAACCACTTGCACTTAGCTCTGCAAGTCTCTCACAGTTATACAAAAAGCACTTACAAACCAAAATTGAACTTAGCATGCACTTACAACTGACTAGTGGCCTCTTCTTACATCACCCAGATATCTATTTATACATTACAAAAGTGGGACTAAGCATGGGTAAACCCATGAGCTGACTTCCCATTCCCGTTACATAATCCCAAAACCCAAAAAGGATCCAAAAAGGGGCCAAGATCCTGTGATCTCTTCTTCATCTTGCGCTCTTCCTTCGACAGGCTATCGAAGTCCCAAAATAGGTCAAATGTGATCAATATCCCTCAAAACTTGGTCAAGGGCCAACACCTTTCCCCCTTGGCCATGAGGATATCTTGAGCTAATTGTTCCAAGACCATTGTTTGTTCTTCCCAACCTAGGGCCTTGAACCTAGTTGCTTTAGGATCAACCATCCTTGCCACCACCTCATCCCAGTCTTGAGTGTTTTCGGTGAAAATTTCATCCTCAAACTGGTTATGGGCATAAGGCCAACAAGATGATACATGTGATGCATGTTTCAGGACCAGACCCTTGGGATCATGGTTGCGAAAATGGCTAGTCTGGAATCAGAATTCCAATTGACTTAACCCTTCTTGCTTGGCCTGCGTGGTGTATTTGACCATGCAGAAGCCAATATGAAACCTATAAGGTATGAAAGCCCTCTTCTTGTCCTTTACCAAAGTGGCGTTGTAGACTTGCAAAATGGTTTGATAACAAAATTCCCCTAATACTAGTCGATCAGGGACATATATAGGTAACAGATGGGGTTCCCCTGTGGCACCAAAAACCCTGATGTAGGTCTCGCACTCATCTAGATACCAGCGGCCTACTTTCGATACAACCATTTTGGCTACATCCAACAGCCTTGGGCACTCTTTCTTGAATAACAAAGAATAAATGTGTGTGATAAACTGGTCACAGAAGAGAGAATAGGATTTCTTGTACCTGTTTTCCCATAAGATGTCGAAGTATGCATGGACTGGGAGCTCAGATGATTGTTAGCTTAATTTCATTCTAGCGAAGACATTCTTGGCACAGACGACGTCCAACAGATAAGAATCCATGTAGAAGGAAGGGGTTTCTCCCTCTTTCAGCGTCTGAGCTTGTCGTATGCAAGTGCTCAGCCGTTTGGATATGATTACACACCAGTTAAAACCTGTTCTAGAAATGGCTACAGTATAAGTGAGAGGCATCCAAGCCTCAGAAAACCTGACACAGTCTTTCTCCCCATGCAATCGACAAAGTAGGGCCATTATATAGATGTAAGGCTCTCTCAGGTTCGTCGTCGGGTACCATCCAGAGGTCTGATTGGTGAACTTTTTATCCTCTCTCCACCAGGATGCCATAATCTTGTTGGTGTCATGCTTATGATAGAAACTCAAAAAAAAATCAGTGTTCAAACGTTCCTCTGGCTCCCTGAGCTTGTAGTAATTCTAAACTTCCACTGGGAGGAAAACCCCGACGCATCCGCCATTTTCGTTGTTAATTAGACACCTCTGTGCATCAATGTGATCAATAAGCCATTTCAAGAGTTTGATATAGTGGAATACCAGAGTCCTGCTTGCCACCATGTGTAGATAACCCTTGCGTACATTCAGGATAATTTCATCGTCGAGTCTTCTCGTATCAGGATCGTTGTGCGGGGTATATTTGGGGAGCTCCTCCCACTTGATTTTCTTAAAAATTTCTTCCCAACGCAGGAATATTGTCTTGGTCCCAATGTTTGCCTCTATGTCTCCAGAGCCCGGGGCGTGGATGAAATCCTTCTTGGTGGTTGTCTTGATGACTGGCACCAGCTTTGGAGCAAATTATAATTGCCTTGCAACCGCTAGGGAGGAATCTTCTCCCACTTCTGGTTCTTGTAGATTTAGTGCTATTAGAGACTTCCTCGTGGTGGATTTCTTCGGAGGCATTTGGTACTGCAACCAAAAATGGTCCTTTAGGCATGTGTACAAAGTAACGTTGGATGAAAACATATGAAATGAAGCATAAAACACCCATAAGATGGTACATACCTGTAAATCTTGATAAAATTGTTGTTTAATACTCACTGGACTTTGGAAGCTTTCTCTAGATCGCTCGTCTTGCTGCTCTGGGTGCTCCGAACTTATTTGCACGCAGAATTAGATTATTCACAATGACTCAAAATAATATAAAGGGAGAGATCCTAATAATCATATCAACCAGTTAATATGAGTAATGGATGTAATTCAAAACAATCTACCGCCGAATCTCTGCAAATAAATTCTATGTGTGTTGACGGCGGGGGCACGGAGGGAGATGCATTGTATCAACATGCTTAAATAGTCCTTTTGATTTGTGCACGAATTAGAAACTAATGCGTGATCCTGGAATTAATTAACCTTTTAAATGCATCGTATCTAATGTATCTTAGTGCTAAAACGTCCCATCACGTCGCATTTCTTAGTGGACAGATCAGGAATCGACGATATCCTTATGTATTTTTTCATTGGTTTCCTCCTGAGAGAACCTCCGGCGTCGATGGGTTTTCATCACACGATGTTGAGGTGGTAGAACTGGTTCGAAGCGCAACGTGGATCTCGGGAGCTAGTAGCGACTTTAGAGAAACTAGATCGTATGTTTGACCACTTTGGCAATGACACGTGATAGGTGGGAACATATAGTTTGATAGCGTGTCTCAATTGGGTCAGGGTTTTTCAACAAGACGTGGGCGATAACATAAAACTCAGGGAGCCAATGCTGATGAGTATCGGGGATCGACGATTGGGGATAGTTCAAGCGTGTAGTTTCTTTGCGGGTTACATCTTCATAAATCCCTGATGCCAAAAAAAATTTGGAAGTCGATGATCGGAGATATCATTCCTTTACTCATGCGATGCTTATTCTCTTTGTTTCTTCCTGACACCGACAAGGATCGGTCATCAACGATATTCTTGTGTAATGTCTATCGCATAATATAAATTCCCGTCTGCCAACGCTGATGAAGATCGGAGCTTGGCTACTTTGGTCTTCTCGAGCGATTTTTGGTCACTTCTAATCCTTCCTGATGCCGAATTTCTTAAGCGCGTTGGGGAAAAGTTTCAACTGTCGATTCTTTAAGTAAATGTTAGTCCTTTTAAAGATATTATGATTTTAGCATGCTCACGCAGAATTCAAAAGACTCAACATGAAAACACAAAATGATATGCACAGGCAACAATTTCATACTAAAGTGAAATTGGACAGTGCAAAAGATGAAGTGGTACCCAAAAAGGTAAAATTTGACATAAGCCTTTTAGGGTGTGTTGAGTGCTCAAAACGGTCCATGTTCCTCTTTCGATCAATGGTTGAGATTGAATCGCGAGTTCAGACTTCGTGAGTCCTCTCTTCTCCCAACTCTTCTTCTCCCGATTTGTGAGTCAACGAAATGTCGATCCAACTCCATGTGTCCTATCTCAATGGACGACTAGGATTGCTTCAACTCCCAGCTCCTTAGGTATTCTCCTTATTTCCTTTTCTCCGACGGGTTCCTCCCCCAAAAGTACGTGGATCTGTGCCACATGCCCTTCCAGATCCAATGGCCTAGATTCAAATCTCTCTTTACGACTTTGCGAAGATCCTTGTTTTCTCTTGGCAAACCTCCCGAAGTTCCTTCTCTCGAACCTCTCGATATTCTACCACTTGTCTCCTCTGAAGATGGGCGATTTCATGGCCTTCAGGACTTCTACAAGTCATCAACCCCTTTTTCACACTTAGCACAAATGCCTCTTTCGAGACCTAGGCTATTCTCGAACTTCTTCTGCACTCCTTGCAGATTTCTATGTAGACTCTACTGCGACTTTGATGGGCTTGAAAACCTTCACGGTTCCCTGTTTTACTAAGTCCTTTAGCTGAATTTCTCGTGCCCTCTTGGAATCTTCCTTCTCTTCCTCCTAAGCTTGTAAGATGGACTTATGTCTCCTTTACGCACTCCTTGCACTCAGTTCAACTTTTCGACAACTTTTCCCTTAGCCTATCTGAAGGGTTTAAGGCATCTCCTTTCCTTTGTCGATCCACTCTTACGAAGCCTTCCTTCCTTAGAGTGTTCAACAACCTTGGGGTTCTCTTAAGGATTACAACACCTCAGAATGTGTTGTTCTAGTACATACTCACACTAGCTCGATGCCCTCCTGGCAAAGTCTTTCAGAGTATTCAATAACTCTACACTGTGTTTCCTCCTACACAGTCTTTCTTTCCAAGGCACTTAACCGCCTTGAAATTTCCTCCCAAGTCTGTGAATTATTCTGGTGTTCCTTCTTCTAAGTTCAGACACGAATTCCTTGCATCAGCTCACAGATTTTCCACCCTCTGTCGCGAACTCCTTTCATTTAGCCTAGAGAACTAAATTTAACTTAACACACTTACAGATAGAAAATTATATCTCTATCCCTGTAGACGATTTCTAACATTCATCTACAACTCAATTGCATACAATGACATTCATAACACAACATCCATTACAAAGAAATTGATAGCAGGAAAAACTATCATTTTTTTATTAATGGTCGAATGTTCATTACGATAGTGTATTCTGAGATACTAATGAGTCTTGGCTCTCTGTGTTTCTCTCCCTATCTCCTATGAATTTTCCTGGAAACACCTCTACTTGGAAACAATATAAAGATTTATACAAGAAGGTCTCGACGAGCTTCCCTCCAAGATAAACTAGTGGTGTCAAATCACCATTCAAAATGCCAGTATAAGGGGAAAATTACAATGATGGAAATCTGCTCCAAATCAGATGTAGATCCCTCCTACCATCAACCACTTAATGGAAACCTTATGTCCAGCTTATGCGAAGGAACAAATTGGCTTTTCTAACCCATCCTCATTAATTATCTTGATCATGCCTTAGATTCTCAAAGGAAAAATGAGAGGGTGACGCCTCTCCCTTCCTTGAATGTGCACCATGCATGTTAATCGACTGGCGCGTACTGACGTGGAGCGATGATCCTGCATCAGTTGATGCACTTGTTTATGGTAAAGGTTGATTATAGATTGATTAGTACAATTTTACAATAGTATATCTCATAGTGATAGTGTGACAATGGTTCCATCATTCTACTTTTATTTCAAGGCAGTTGGACGGGGCAAGGACAGGTGGTTGTAGCCAAAGAACATAGGGGGTTGTAGCCTCCTTTTGGTTGTAGGTATAGAATTGGGGAGTTGGAGCTTCCTTTAGGTTGTATCCTGAGAAACTAGGGGGTTGGAGCCTCCTTCTAGTTTCAGATGGAAAACAATGGAAGTTGGTGCTTCCAATGAATTCAATTCTTGAAGACATATAAGAAAAATCATTCTATGGTTTTCTCTCGCTTCGGGTTTCCACGTAAAAACACTGGTGTACTGTGTATGTGTATGATTTCTCATTTGTTCATTGTTTATTTACTCTGCAATTATTGGATTATAATGCTACATTGATATAACACTTGCATTATATGGTTAAAAAGGATTAAATTTCTCTATCACTGATTCACCCCCCCCCCTCTCAGTAATCCAACAATTTATATGTGCTAGAGGTATATATAATTAGATGGTTTTAGATAGAAAATACAAATGTGTATTTTAGATGTTTATGCTTGTTATAAGATGGTTATCATCATCATGTTTATTTTTATAAATTACAAAGTTCAATATGGTTGAAACTATAATTATAAAATTAAAACTATAATTGCATAGATAGTTCATTGTACATGTTCATTCTAACTAACTTCTTTTTTCAAAAAAAAAAATTACATATGAATAAATCTAATTTTCCATTGTACTAATTACTCTTTTTAAATAGACTCTTCTCCACTAAAAATTTTTATTATAAAAATTTATGATCTCCAATGATAAGCATTCTATTGGATTTAAAATTTTATGGACGCAAATCTTCCTATTGTTATTTTTGTCATTATTTCGTAAGTTGATTTCTATCAAATTTTAAATTACTTCATTAATTGTGGTTTTACTCAACATTGGAGGCATAATTTTATAAATATTTTCAAAAGCAATGATAAAAGTATGTAAACTAACAAACACTACTTTAGTTAAAAACCAAATTATCGCAAAATTATGTTATGAATTTAATTTTTTAATTATAAACCACATTTTTTTGTTAATATTACTTTTAAATCTACAAAATAAATGAACATAAACTCAATTTTTGACTCATCATGTTAACATATCCTCAAAAATGTCGTACTATTAAACATGCATATGAACCATATCATTACATTTAATTATATCAACATAAAAAGTAGAATTTCATATCCCATTAAAAGTTCAAGTGGACATTTAACATTTTCTAGGATTTCACAATTGCAAATACTTAAAGAAGATGAAACATTTTTAAATATATGCAACGACATATAAATATGTTCAAATAAAAATCGTTCCATGCAATGAAAAATAATTTGAAATACAAACACATTACGCATCAAACTGACTGTTAACCAACTAAAATTGTTCAAATATTTGTTATAATTAACTTAACATTTCCTCTGTCAGAAGATGAATAAAAAACAATATAATTAGAGAAATAAAGAAAATAACAAAAAGATACAACAACAATACTAAAGATGAAATAAAACATGTACATATCACTCTTTGTTGTCATCACCCTCATTATATTCCTCACTTGGAATGATAACACTGTTGTTCTCAAAAATATGTTTTGATCTAGGGTCGTGTCTTAGTACAAGCCACCAATCCCTATCTAACACATACGGGTAAAAAAACACCTGGTTGTAGTATTTTGGGAAAACATAATGCTCGTTAGCTTCATCCCACATCTTTCTAGAGTTGATACATATCAGCTCACTATCGCGATCTTCCTTTACATTATTTTGATCAAATATGTCCCACCACTTGCACCTAAAAATAACACATTGGAAAGAAGAGAAGTCCACCTGAATGATCTTGTGTATCTTTCCAACACTACCTAACGTCCCTCATATTAGGTTTTTATCACGATGGATAGCATGACTAGATTGTTCAAACTTGAATTCCACTCCACAATCTTGTTTCATGCGTCCATCGTTGACATCCTCTGTGAGAAAATGATGTCCATATGCCCACATGGATGGGAACAAATGCACTTATAAAAAAAGTGAAAAAATCATAGTGTCATGTGTCTAATAAGTCGACCAATAAAATATAAAATATAGATTTTATAATTCAAAGGTGCATTTAAATGTTACAAAATGTACACGAAGAGATTATTACTGATTTGTTGCACCCAATCCCTATGTTTAGTACATCCTCTTCAACACGCGGGTAACGACCGGATGCACTGTATTTCTCTCTGAATTGGTTAGCAACCAAACTATTGGGGAATATCACTGGCATATTTTTTTTTTAAATGATCAAGATAAGGCATGCTTCTACCATTAAACCTTCTAAATTATTTCTTGTCATTGTCCCATTTCCTCCTTTTATGTTTGTACAATGCGACCCATGGTTCCGTTTTCTCCGAATTGTAAATAATGAATTTATTTATGGAATCAATTTTTGAATTCGTTGATATATATATATATATATATATATATATATATATATATTCATGAAATCAAACTGACATATAGTACATATCATATCAAAATATACATTATGAAGTTTAGTGTGAATAGTTGATGTGTAGAAATTTGACAAACAATAAGTCACTTACTCTTTATCAAGCGCTCTTTTCCGTTCATTTGCAGAAGCTCTCCTTCTCTTTTGTATTCATCCCTTTTGTTGTCCCAAATCACCACACTCAGTGTGTTTTTGATCTGCTTGATGTACTCACTGGCATAATATAAAGACTCATATGATATGTACCCCTCTTCCATAGAACCCTCTCGTTTTTCCCCATTGTCAAAAAAATACTTTCAATTTATTCATGTACCTCTCTATGAAGAAAATCCTACGAAAAGATACCACTTTGACTAATTCAACCTCATCTACTAGGTGAATTAGAATATGAACTTGCAAGTACATGAAACTCACTGACAGTTCCTTCTCAAACATACAAACAATCTTAGCTATCTCTTGATGCCACCATGGAATGATAGCCATATGAATCTCCTTTGATGTGATCCAACATACAAATGAAAATAATTTATATATGGAACGTTGTAGGTCCTGGGGGAAGTCATGGTTCACACACCCACACACCAACAGAGGATAATGACACTACAAAGTAAACACATACAAAATTAATTATGTTTTATACCATAGCATGAATTTATAAAACAAATAATAAAATCATGTTTTTGACATACATACTCTTAGAAGGTTAAAATGGTCATGTGATTTTAAACCCGAAAAATGGTATTCCACTGTGAAGTTGCATTGTAGTGAAGACCCATATAAAGAAGGCACCTTCACACCCAATATAACTTCCTTTTCCAAATAAATATCAACTTTCTTCAATATCCATAGGACATCACCTTCTTTGAAAAACCAAGAGGGACCAACCTCTGCTCTACTTTCTTTTCTTGGCCAATGTTTCTTTTTACTTTTTGAAGAAATAAGATCTCTCCTAACAACCAATGTGTCAAACTTTATTTTGATGATATGTGCCTCCATAAAGAAGATGAAACATTTTTAAATGTATGGATGGGATCTAGTAAGTGGCAAATATTAATATGCTCCCAATATGGGAGCTCAAAAAAGACAGATTTCCTTTTCATCCCAATGGGAAATTTCTCAACATAGGTGTTGAAGAATTCTGGATCATTGAACATAGGCTCCCCATTTGATCAAATATTTTTGTAATCTCCTTCTCCTTCTCTCTTTCATATTCTCTAAGACATTATGTTGGTTTCATTATTGTAGGCCTTTGGGCTCTCTCTACTTTACCATTGAAAGCGAATGTTTCTCTTCTAAAAGGATGTTGTTCTGGGAGGAATACCCTGGAGCAGTCGTACATTGTCTTTCGTAGGTGGTTGGACCACCTTGCCTTCATAGAAGGTCCACAACATTTACATACATGATAACCTTTTGTTACAAGACCTGTAAAATTAATAATGTATACAGTAGAGCATGTTAGTGTCAAAGTCCAGAACAGTCGCAATGAATTAAATATGCCAAAAAATATTGTTACGTATATAAACAAATCAATAAATATGTAATTTTCAGAGAAAATGCCTAATCCTGGATAATCATGTGTGGTGTAAGCAAATATTCCATACAACATAAAATTCCTCTTTGTTGCGATGGGTCTTGATACATCGTATACATGTATCCCTTCCCATAATTCTTTCAATTCATCTAACAATGGTTGTAGGTAGAAAACCATATTCTTCACTTGTCTTCTTACATGGATTATAAGAGTCAACATAAGATATCCATTCTTCATGAACAACCATGGGGGGATGTTTTTATTGATCAATACTATAGGCCAAACATAAGTTGGTGTTTTGGAGGGAATATGGGTTGACACCATCCATGGATATGCTGAGTCACAGACTTCGTACTTCATCCTTGAACTTTTTGGTCCATGTATCCTCTATATGCTTCATGGCTATTGAATCTGTTGGGATTTGCATAACTCCCGACTCACTTCTATACGAGGCATGCCATCCCTGCAACATAGATAATTCTTTGCAACGAAAGAGCCTTTGAATCCTTGGGATTCTAGGCATGTGCCTCAATATATTATGAGGAGGACCATGTGATTTACCATTTTTATTTGATTTATGATATCTGTCGTGCCCACATTTCAGACATATCTCTTTGTTTTCATATTATACTCTATATATAATACAATCATTCAGACATGCATGATATGATATGTACTCAACACCCAATATTTTAAACATTTTCTTTTCCTCTTCATAGTTACCGAGAAAGACATTATCACTCAAAAGAACCTTATCTTTGAATAACCTATAGTTAGTGGGCAATAGAAATATACAATGTTATTTAACATTCATAAAATCAACCATTTTTAATGTTGATTTTGTAACAATATTTCTCAAATTATAAGGGACTTAATGATGATTACTTACCTCAATATTACCAAGAAACATGCACTTGACATGCCAAAATTTGCTTTCAAGTTGGACAACAACATTGATGTCCCCAATTGGGTAGACTTTGATCAGATAGGTCCAAAGAGAGGGGTGGTGGAAGAAGATTTCAAACTTTCAAATAAGGTATCAGTGATATGAGCATCATCCCCTCGCTCATCGTTATGGAATGAATATAACAACATTGTCTCCATGGAAGTTGTATCCCATTAATAATCATCCATAACAACCTCTATTTCATTGACTCCATTTCCAACTTATGAAGAACTACTATTGTTGTAGTCATTCCTAATTGGTGAATCTAGACATAGTGGGAATTGAATAGGTGGTTGATTCAACCATTCTTGGTATGCTTCCTCTCTGATTTGTGCTCTTATTGTAGCCTTCTCTCAATTTGAAATTGTAGTGGGGTGTAACAGAAGATGATAGGTAGGTCTCTTATTATCACTAGATTCCTAATTTCAAAAATATTGAATATTAGTACATCAATGATATTAGTAATCACAATGCAATTGGTTTGTTCAAATCACATTATAAAAAACAATTATTACCATCGCTAATCCAGGATTGTGGCTGGAAGATGGCATGTTACTATTGCCAGCGTAAAGTGGTTGTCCATTTTCATCTACCAACTACTTGCAGTATGTTTCTTCTGATAAGAGATTCCGACGTTTTTGAATTGGTACTGGAATATTATCTGCATCTGAACTTGATTCTGAATCAGGATCCTGCAAATTTGGTCAATACATTTTTATTCAGATTGACATGGATAACAAAAATAAATTCAATTACATAATTGAAATATAAATAAAATCCAAACTTACTCAAGATGGAAAGGGAGAACTCCACGATGGACTTTGAGCAATATGGAACGGGATAGAATTTGAAGAATTGACCATTTGATATCTTAAGCTTCTCTTCCTGCATTTGAGAAAAATAAATAGTAAATTATTTTTAAGAATAAGGTGACTTTAAGCGCAAAATGTAAACAATGATGTACTGCAAGTCATCTGGATGCATCATGAAAAATAATTTAAGACGAATATATTATTTTGTGTGCAAATAAAAATTCAGAGAAATTTGAAAACATAACAGTGTGTTACTGTAACAAACATGCAATGGTGTGTCTATAACATTGTAAATCACTAGATGTTTATATACGCATCACACCGGTCTCATGAATTCAAATAGTAAGAAAAATAATTATCCAATATCGGTTCTCTAAAACTTTAAAACACACATGTGTGTCGCATACATATTCGCACCAATGTGTTAAAGTAATAAATGCACCAAAGTTTCGAAGAAAAAAAAAGCGCGACTTTATTTTTTTACAATTGAGAAATGAGAGGGAATTTAAAATCTAATTTCATAAAGTAATTTAAATAGTAAAAACCTATTCACTGTTTCATTATTTTACCAAAAATTACAGGGGAAAGATTTGCAAGAGAGCCATCCCAGAGAGCATTGTGGAGCAACAGAATACTTTAGAACAACAAGATTTATTCAAAATATCAAAATTTGAAGGTAACTATGGTGATTCATTTAAAACAATTTTCATAAATTCTTTCATGGGTATTAAGATATTCAGTGTTTTATTATTTTTCCAAAATTTACAAGGTACAAATTTGCAATAGAGACATACAGGGGAGCACTGTGGAGCAACAATTCAATACCTTTGCAAGTAGAGTTATTCAAAAGATCAGAATTGGAAGGATATGGTAATTCATTCAAAACCCTTTTGGAGCAACAAAATTATTCATAAAATCATAAATTGAAGGGTTTTGTGATTAAGAAAAAAAATAAAAAAAATTCATACCTACCTTAAACCCTTACTTCTTCTTGTTTGTGTGACTGAAAAAATTCAACTTAGGGTTTAACTCCCTCTATCACTTCATAATTATATATTTTCATTTTAGTTTTTTAGATTTAATGGGTTTATGTTTCCATATAAAAAGTGTTTGACATGTGATGCATCAGATCCAAACCCTCTCGTCCCTATCACGTTTTAAAAAAAAAAGTTTCAAAATGTGTCTTATGTAATATAATACATTGATGTACTTACAGATACAAATGCACTGACTATGCCACAAATAGTTAAAAAACAATGTACAAGGATATGTAAATTTTTCAATTGAAGCGGTGTTGTTAATGATACTTATCGCACTATTGTAATTTAATGTTTTTTTAAATCTTTTTTATCGGTGCATTTTTAAAATTAAATGCATCGGTGTTGTTAAAGATATATTGCAATGTGTTTGATAACATGTAACACACCAGTTATTTAATATTAATACATCGCATCGAGATACTTTTTTGGTGAAAATTATGTGATTTGTTTATAAAATATATTTAATATCTTCGGTATTGAATGGTACAGGTTGTATATTGATAAAAAAATGCATGAGAATAGTTCAAGTAACAAAACTTATGATGGATACAAAGATAGCACATCCAGAAAGGAAAAAAATGCAAGTTCTTCGTAAATTCTATACAAATAATATGTTAAAAATGCAAGTTCTTTGCGAATTCTATAAAAAATTAATATGTTTGAACTATATGTAAGTTTAACTAATATGTATTGGTTAGTGTGTGTCCTGTGGAGCCATAAAATAAGGAAGCTTGATAATATTCTTTGTGATCTAAGTGTAGAAGAGCGTAAAAGCTTGATGGGAAAATTGCAAAAGGATGAACGAGGTGAATGAAAAAATTCTATTCAATATGAGTTTTTTTTTTTTTTTTAATTTTCATTAATTTTTTATTTGAAAATATTAGATAACATGTTCAAAACAATATATTAATTCACATATGTTTAATTTTCTATATTTGGGACCAACAACGAAGGAACAGAATGTCGTCCTAAGAAAATAAAAATTATAGAAGATGTAAATGATGATGAATTGGTCCTTAGCTCATCTGGAGTGGTGCTGGAAATTAATGAAAGGGGGAAAAACTTTTACAAAAATATGAGGGATATAGTGGAATGAACATATAGATGTACTTTCCACTTACAATACAGAAATCAATCCAATGATTTGAAGAAACAAGTTATATATAAACTATAGGAAGTGTTTACAGAGCAATGGTCAATGAGACTCATCAGACTTGCAATAGAAAAAACATACAACAACAACAAAAGAATCATTCAAAAAGTAATATTCCTAAAAGTGCTTTTATAGAATATGTGTATATTACTACAAATCATTCCTAATTTATTAATATCAATCTTGTTATATTTAGTTTTCATATATCAATGTAAAAATATTTAATTGACATGTTACTTTTTTCATGAAGATTCTGAAAATCTCAAAGGATCAACGAGATGATATCCAAAATATGCCAGTAGGAATGTCAAAAAATGTAACATCCTGCTCTTGCACGCACTGAGCAAACTTATTCTTTGAGGACACTTTCTTGCAAGTGATCTAGATTATTATACTATTGGTCATTTGATTATGATTATGAGGCATTATGGATATGATGATATGTTATTTTGTTCTATTGACATAGATAGGTGCTATTGACTGGATTCTCCTAAGTGTGCAGGACTTTGGACCCCTAGGATGCAGAGGCATTCATGAAATTCCTTGGACTCTGGATTGATTTAGGGAGTGGACTGTTGGGTTGAATTTTGTTGATGTGACATATGTACATATGATTAGATGTTATGATGATTGATTATTATTACTGACATGATTCGTTGATTGATGCAGGATGACGATATCTTGCCGACCAGACTCACATGTGGAGTAGAGAGATCACTGACGACAACCAGAGACTTTGAGGGAGAGGTGTGGGAGAAACCCTACCACAACCTACTAGCACTCCCATCATGGCTCAAACTGCAGGTTAACGATTACCTAGTTTGAGAAGACCCATGATTCCATGAGGGCAGAGTGCGACAGTCGCTCACGATGATTGTAAGGGACACACAATAAGGCAGAGGCCTTAGTCCTTAGAGTCCCTATTCTCCCACAAGATCACCTGGTGGAGTATTGACTCCAGGGGTTTTTTATGTCTACCAAGTCAATCAAGAGGTGAGTGGCACCCTTGGAGCACGTAGTGCGTCTTGAAGGGAATGTCATGCAAGGATAATGGAAAGAGGCGAGTGGCACCCTTGGAGCACATAGTGCGTCCTGAAGGGCACATCACGCAAGGAAAAAGGAAAGAGGCGAGTGGAACCCTTGGAGCACCTAGTGTGTCCTAAAGGTCATGTCATGATTTTTAACTAGTAAGTGAATAAACCTAAACGGCCTTAAAATGAATGATGTGACAAGTAAGATTTAAAAACATTTTTCCCTAATGAAAATGTCACCCAACCTAGTAAATTTACAACCTAGGTCTAATTAGAACATGTGGTCAAAAAAAATTAATAAATGAACATGTAACAAGAAAGGGGGTAAGAAATTCAAATTAATTTATTAAAGTCAAATTATCTTGGAGGATTAAAATTTTAAAAAGGGAAATGGTAGTTTTTATCTATTTTTGCTAATTTAATTTTAGTTAAAAAGAAAAGAGGGTAAATGGTTGTTTCATATACACTTGCTAAATTAATTTTTAGTTAAAAAGGAAAAAGAGGGAAACTTAAAAGAAATAGGAAACTTAAAGAAAAAGGGGAAACCTAAAGAAGGGGGAAACGTAAGGAAAAAGATGAATGTTTAACTTAGTAAGGAATATTGCCTTGGGAACTTGTTATTTTTGAACTCAACTAGGAATTTAGTAAGGCGTAAGTTATTTAAGAAGTGTAAGGGAATTTTGGGACACCTAGGAGCATTTTTAGGAATGCTTTAGGTGGGTGAGGGAAATAGGAATAATTAATTAATAAAATTGAATTTTTGGTGAAACTAGGGGATGGGTGGCATGTGTACGAGGGAAGTTTTTCCTAATTAATTAAATGAAAAGGGAATTTAATGAGAATTTGGGAAACTAATTACTTGAAAAAATCTATAAAAAGGATGGAGGAGGAGGAGTATGGATCTCATCTTGATGCGTAACGTTACACTGCTGAATTTTTGTCTTGACTGAACATATCTTGTGGGAGTTGGGATACCCAACTTAGGTAATGAGTGGTAGCTCGACCTTGTGAGGTGAGTTGGCTGCTAGTGGTTCTTTGGTATTGTGTGTGTGGCCGCTTTGTGGCTCCAGGGGCTTGGGGGGAAGAAGAGTAACCCTAGAGTTGGCTGGGAGGTACCAGTGAGGTCACATCGGTCGGCAAGCAAGAGTTGGATGAAGCGTGTACGTGACAATGACTAGGAGCTATCGCATTTGGATACTGTATGCATGCGTTTATTTTTTAACGATAGATTAAAATTGTTCCCGCACTTTCATTACTGTACTTATTTGTGTAAATATTATGTTTTACTCGGCATTTATAATCAATGAACTTAAAGTCATCCCAACCTTACGCTTGCTGCATTTTGAATTGATTCCCTTGGCGAACCCAACCCTGATTGCTATGACCTTTCTGTGTTTTTTTTATTGATTATTATGAAGCAATTTGTGTTTTTCCCTTATCCCTTTAGTCATCAATCCGTGCTTGAGAAGTCGTCTAGGAGCCGAATTGACGGTCATCACTTCAGTGTTTAAAGACCTATAGATTCAAATGTCCTACTTTTCTGTGCATGGATGATGAGTGGAGGATAAGTTTTTCTCAACCATCTATCATTTCCTTATATCGGTGTTTTCCCTTCTGATTAATCACTAATCCTTGCTCCCTCCTTGTGAATGAGAATCCTTGCGTTGATTGATTCATTGTCGAATGATTGGTCCTTGCGCCTTCTTGTGTTGAGTATCTCTGCATTTTTGTGTGATTATCTTTGCGCTTTATCTCTGGGATTTCTTGGTATAACCTCTGCGATTTTAATAATGAATCCTAGTACTTGGATTGGTCTTGACAACACTTTTTTTAGATGTAGTGAATGCTATGGTAATATATAGTGATTGTGTTTTACATATGTTATATTGACTGTGTTTTACATATGTTATTGTCTGCGCTTTACATATTCACTGCATTTTACATATGTTACCTTCAGTGCATTTTACCTATGTTTATTGACAGCGTTTGACAGTTATCATAATTATATTTGAGAGCTATTTTTAATTATATGTGAATTTGGACAACGATGTATATATAGGTGGATATACACAAAAAATTCTATATATGTAAATATAGACAGTGATATCTTCATAACCGCAATTTTATACGCATCTTGTGACTGTGAATTGAATCTTCGTAACAATGATTTTATACCTATCTTGTGACTGCGAGATTATGATATGTTTATTCTTACGTTGACAGCGAATATATGATATGTTTTATACAATGGAATGATCGAGAATGTATAGATGCGCTACGTCTGTGCAATGTTGTGAATGTGACTGTGTAAGTGTTGCGTTGTATGCTATGTATCACAACGTTTTTCCCTTTGAAAATACTGATTTTTTAGCGTTTAGAAATGGTAAACCATCTACATTTGGATAGCATACTATACTTTTCATTTTGGATAGAAATAGCATGGACAATGAATATATGATATGTTACAACAATTGACAACGAATTTATTATTATTGACACTGATTCTATCAATGTTAATTTTATTATCAATGTTATTTATATCATCACAATTTTGGACAGCGACTCTACATTTTGGATAGCAATAGCATGGACAGGGAATTTATGATATGTTTACAGCAATTGACAACGAATTTATTATTATTGAAAGTGGTTCTATCAATGCTAATTTTATTATCAATGTTATTTCTATCATCATGATTTTGGACAGTGATTTGGATAGCGATCTGTATGGACATATATATTTATTTACACATATATTTAATTGAAGGTATATTTATTGGGACAGATATGTATATATATGATGACAATGATCCTATGTATCATGTGTTATAGACACCGACTTCATCTATGATAGACAACAATTACTTCATCACATAGACAGTTTTTATTTGACCGCGTTTTGCAATGGAATGACCTGGTTTATATTTTCTCCAAGGTTAAGAGCGTGAATGTCTACCAGAACTTTAAATCTTAAAGAAAACTGAAATTTTGGAGTGGTATATTGTCAATTCTTTTGGTCGCAAGGTTGGACATATAATTAGTTAAATTGTGATGCATGGATAGGAGTGTATTCAAAGATGCATCTGGATGCTCAGGGAAATAACTTTTTACATATTATTTTGGGTATTTTTATTGATGAACTTTCATCTTTATCAAGAATTTCATTTGGACTCATCCAGAACTTTGAAATGAGAGATTCCTTCTTGGAAATTTTATATTTACATAATTTTAAACAGAATCTTGTCAGTTCCCAGTGCTGTGCATATTATTGCACATCTTAGTGTGTGAAACACAACACTAACCAACCATTGTGAGAATGACATAAAAATGACGGAGTTGAAGGTTGGATATGGAATTACTTGTTCCCTCTCCTACATTGATTTTTGTGAATGCACTTTCTGTTTTTCTGAAGGGTTCACAATAACTTTAAAAACTAAGGCGTTAAAATTTTTCAAGGGATATGGACTAAATGTGAATGCAAATCATAGCCTCATAGAAATTGTATTATCAAGATTTACATCAAATCGTTGGGTCTAAGCAAAGTAATATAGCCACTGCTTCTAACGTAAATTGAGCTAGAGTTCTAGTGAGATAAGAAAGAAATTACTTCTTTTAGAGAATTGTTTAGATATTGAAAATTTAATACTTTTAATCAAGGTTGGTCTAGTGGTCAAATTGATGGACTAGTCCTAGGCGCCAGTGGAGTGGATCGTTTTAGCGAACGTCCTTAGAGTGAAACAGTGTGAGAGTGTCCTAAGATGTTATTTGAGTTTCATGTTGATAATGTCAGTTGAAGAACTATGGTTGGAAGATTCCACATATGTTATTTGCATCCTTATAATGATCTTGGATTTGTAGTAGAACCTTCGGTCGCGCCTTGAAATTGATGATGAAGAATGATTGATTGCATGACTAGATTTTACTGCACCTTTTAAATGAAGTTGATGTATGATTGATTGAGCATACAGATTCTCTTGCACCATTGAAGAAACGTTAATGTGTGACTAAACACATAAATATATTACTTGCGCCTTGGATTTTGCTGTGAATAATAGTTGGATTTTTGCGCGCACTGAATTTTGATGAGGCATGAATAATTAGGTGATTAATTTCAATGCGCGCCTTGAATGATGCATGGTATAAGGTTTAGATTTATTTTTCTTATGTGCAATGAAAATTTAGGTAATGACTAATCGTTGGGATAATTCTTCTTGCGCGAAATGAAAGGTTAGTGTGATGAGTGGTTGATGGTTATTTACTTCTTGCGCAAAAAAAAAAAAAAACATTTTTCACTTGCTTGCGTTGCTTGTAGTCATAATGACGGGGTCGTTACAAAAAAAGTGTACAAGGAGATGGTAAAAGAAATGGACATAATTTCATCGCAAAAGGAGCCATCTCAACAACAACATGCTTCAAATGTATGAAATCATTGAATTTTTCTATTAGGTACATATAAATAAATAATTTAGCATTAATTATTAATTTTCAAGTATTTTCTTGCAGAAAAGAAAATAAAATGGAACTCATTCAACACATAAAACGAGATGACAAGGAAGAAAAAGGTTGATAGCAAAGCTTGTGAGTAATTTTTATTTCCTTATAACATTAACTTAAGATTTCATTTTTGTATATTTTAAGTTGTTTAACAACAACCATCCTTGAATGTCTTCAAACAGGTGCTAACATACAAAGAAGAGCCATTTCATGAATTGATTGACATTGGGATAAGTAAGGGTTGTGAGTATATGTTGGCATATCAAAAATTAATTGTGGAATTTGTAAGTATATATGTTGTTTTAGTTCTCTCATTTTATAATTAATGGAACAAAAAAAATCTTTTATATTAAATCTATAATTTATTATGGGGTATATTAAAACTGGAGGAAACAAAGTATGAAAATGTGCCAACAAAAGAATTGTTGACAGAAGGCATGAGATTTGGTTTTGGAGAATGTGTATCATTCAGGACTTGATTCTTGCTATGGTATGTCACTTTTCAATTTACATTCATGTATATTATTTATTTTAATTTTCATTATTCTCACCAATGCAGATAGACTCATTACACTTTCTTTTTATTTTTGTAGATGGAACCATTTGAAGAAGAGGAAAACAAACGAGCCAATCAAAAAAACATTCGACCAAATAACCCAAGTCATGGAAGTAGCTCGAGCACGTCTGACAATAGTTCCAACGAAGAATGATGATCAATATATTTGGATATCAATACAAGTTGTATTTTTTGAAATAATTGTCTGTGAAAATCAGACATTTTGTTTAATGTAATGGACATAGTATTGTACTATGTCCCAATTGAAAGAAAAGGGTGTTATAACCCTAAATTTCACCATACATGCGTACCTGGCATTATGCCATATTACTTTCTATTTTTGTCAAGCCATCACTGAGAAACTCTTCTTAAAAACCCTATTTTTGAAGATGTGTGCGCCCTGCACCACTACTACCCACGTACACACGCTTGTTTCACTACTACAGCTCACATACATACGCTAGCTGCACCATTACAGCCCACGTATACCCACAAATGTTGCAAAAATTAAAAATTTGCAAGGAATTAATTGAGATTACGAGCTATTGGGTAGTTTTCCAACTGTCCCACCGCCTATAGCCCATCACCCAATCGAATAACCATCCTTTTGTCATATAAAAGGAGGTGTTGGGGTCTCATTCCCAAGCCAAGCATAATAACAGTGAAACTTTGTTCGTTTTACATCCCCTCCTTGCCCCATAAAATTGCAGCCACCTTGTGACTTTTGCATCAAAATTCCCATTCTAGTCCTTTTTCCTCCATCATAATCCTATGCCATTTCGTTAGAAGAAGCATGAGAGGAGAAAGATACATGGAAGTGCAATTGGAGCTTAGTGAAGAGGATCCCAGACTAGGTTCGAGGAGCAGTCGTCGATCTCATTGTAAGTAAACTTTGTGATTCTAATAAAAGGAATACGTTTTATGTCCCGCAATATGATGTGTTCAATATTTATGTTTGATTCATGTTTTATATTGACATCTAACCCACTAATTATTATATGAGATGCATGTTCGTAGTTCTTTGTTTGTCTGTTTTTGAATGCAGGTCATCGTTGGGAGGAGACTTATAGTCTAGGAGTAATCAAATGTGAAAGGATCGACATCGGACGCAGAGTTTAAGGTAGTGTTACCGGATCTTTTCATATTGTATTTCTTGTATGAATGTGGGGTATATTCAGGGTAGTCTAAAGAGTAGGAGACCTTTGGACGGTTAGCTATGCCTACATGTTGAACCCTAGTGTAGTCCATAGGGGGGTTTTCCCGCTATAGCAGAATTGGCGACCGTACTGGGGAAACCTCTAAGGGTTTTAGGGGATATTTGGATGTTTTAATTGGTTTGATTACCTTTTTTGAGTTTTCTATAAGTTGTTGAGTCTTTAAGGGATTCTGTTCTACCATACCAGTAGTCCCTACCCTGTTAGCCTGACTGTTAATTTTTTTTTTTTTTTGAGAAGTTACAGAGGTGTATGTGGCATGTAGTGGGTCTTCATGTGTACATATGCGCCCTACCTTTTGACATCCCACGTACATATGCAGGCTTATTAAGTGTCCGTAGCGTGCTTGTGTCAAGAAATTATTTCTTCAAGAAGAGGCAGTCAACCTCTTCCCTGATGGAAATCATACTTCTTAGGGGTCTCTTGATTAAGTCTTGGTCTCTATTGTTACAGTCTTTAGCTTGGGTTTGATGTCAGTTAGCTTATATTTTTAAAGATTCCTTGTGTTTTTCTTTGAAAGGGTTTTTTAGACGAGTTTGTGAGTAGTTTCTCATCAGCCTGTTTGGTATCGCCAGTGACTCCCTGCGATTTGCAGTGGGCAAGAAGTCATTTCTTGGTCTTGTCTTATCTTCATTTTTTCCCTTTTGCTTTCTTTAAAGAAAAAGAAAAGGAATTTATTTCAAGTTTCTTGTTTGGAGCATTTCAAAATAAAAATAAAAATTTTCATTTCTTAGTTTGGTAAAGTAGTTAGGTTGATTATATTGCTTTTCAGGAAAAAGAGTGAATTTCTTAAGTTATTTACTGAATGCTTAGAACATTAAGTAGCTTGTAGTTGAGTGAAATATTGTTTTAGGTTTTTCCTTTAAAAGATCTTAGAAAAAGTAGTTATGAAAAGTTGGTTAAAGAGTTGAATTTGCAAATATTTATTTGTCAAAAGAAGTAGTTTTGCTTTCAGTTTCATTTAATGCTCTTCTCTTTCATCTCTTAAAACACACCACTAGTTTCATTATTGCTTCCTTGAATTAAAACAAGCCACTTAAAATTAATGCTAAATTAAAGTTTACTAGATTTTATGTTTGTAGGGTCCACAAACTAGTCTAGGATAGAGCCTTGATTTAGGTTGGAGAGGAAACTCTTCAAGGCTTAAAAAAAAACATTGGAGTTAGTGCTAGGGAGTGTCAAAAGTCTAGTAAACGTGAAAGTTATCCGGGACCCCCCTCTAACACAGGGGATAAAAATGAGGTCATGTGCAGAAAGATAGTGGAGATAACCCCTCCAAAGCCAGACCAAGCGTAGTGGGGAACGCATATAGAGGACTTGTCTTGGGATTCTTTCAATCACATTTTCCACAGAGCTTCCTGGATCTCGAATTCGTTCGAGTTCCTTAGTTGTCTTCCGGACCACTTGATTTCGATACCCTTGATAGGTTTCAGGATTGATACCTTTCTCATTGCGGTCCACCTGAATGTCGACTATACCTGCCTAGTGACTGGTCACGAGATAGAAACCTAGTTTCCTTTATTTTAGGGGCTTACACAAGTGACTGCGGGGGTATATCGCAGTACCTAGGGTAGACATCGGGCCATGCTTTTCATAGTATACCCGGAGGATGCTTCCAAGTTTCAGTTTGATCTAGATTTTTGCAGGAACACAATGAAATATAGAAATACACATAAACACAGAGATGCAGTGGAAGTAAAACTTCATTTCATTAACAACAAATGACTGAAATATGCTTACAGACAAAATGGAAATAAAATAGCTCGGGCACTGGTAGCTTATCTCTGAGAAGAGATGTGGTGGCTACTAGCCTCTGAACTCTATGTTACAATGAGGCTCAAAGGCCTATATATTATTGAGAAAAAATGGAAAACCCTAAACATCCAAAAACCTAACCCTAGGAGATGAAACGCTAAAATAAGGGCCCCGTTGGGGTAAATTGGTACATCAATTTATCGGGGTCGTAACTTTGGCATACTATCTCCGTTTGATGCACATGATACATCGTTAGAAATATCTATCTGAGGAATACACTGCTGAAAACAAATATTGAGTCCAGAACAGACTCATATTTGCTAGAGAATTCATGCCCAAAAAACGTCGTTTAGGGCCTCAAAATGGCTCCAGAAGTTCAAGAACCAAAAAACTGCTAAAAATAGTAAATTGTGCTACAATTAAGGAAACTGAAAAAATGAAAGAAACAATGGTGTGGGTCCAAGTGGAATAGGTGGGTGGCCACCAATATCCACCTGGATCAGAGTTGCACTTGCACTGGTAGGTTTCTCTAGTGTTGGCTGGTGTAACTGTTCTTCCAACTAGTTAGTGGTTTTCTTGTTTCATCTTGTAGGAACTTTTCTAGTGTGTGTTGGTTTTCAACATTAGTAAAATCCCTAGTGTGTCATTGATCTTCTCACAAAGTGGAAGATCAAGATATTCACCGATCGCAAAGGATTTTTGGCCTACTGTCGATTGCATTGGAGCCACCACCACCACCGCTAAGGCGAAGACTTGGCTAGTAAGGGTCATTCGAGGCGATCGGGCCGCAGGAAACTGTGTTCGAGCCATCCTTGAGAAGAGAACATTTGAATCCAGAGGAGCCTACCATTTCTGACCTTGGAGCATAATCTCTCGATCTGTTTAATTCTCCGATCACTGACTTGTCAGTGCCCATCGTGGTACAAGTTTTCCCTCCAAAGGTAACTCATCATGAGTGCCAAATAGTCTTGCAAGAAGTGATGGAAGAAAATGTTGATACTTCTTTTGGGAGTCCTCATACTCCCTCTATGACTTCCACCAAATGGGGCATTCCACCTCCTAACCCACCTTCTTCGATCCAGACCATAATGGTCTCAACCACCTCTTCTTCGGGTAGTCGTCTGATTCCATCTATGGCGTCGATCACTGCTCCGTTCACACAGAGTGCGATGGGCCCTCCATTTTCATACGGGATGCCTGACTTCGATATAAACTTGGTCCTATCCTACTCCACCTTACAGACCATAGGTCTAGGGGAAAGGATCTCAAACGCTCCTTTGCAAGGGTTTATTGGAGGAACCTCATCCCCCTATAATGATTTCCCTTACGGCGGGGGTCATATACCTCTATCGTCCCCCTCGCTCGGCAGTGCTTCTCAACATCTTGTTTGGATGAACATGAACTACATCTTGTTTAGAGCAAGTAGTCAAGGACCTTCTTCCAACACCATGCCAGTGGGTTCTATGTTGTTCTCTTTGTTCGACGCATTTTGAAATAACGCTTTCTCGTCAGCTGTCATCTCGGCTGGTGGTAACCCTGGTTTTGGACCACAAAATATTGTGCAGGGTACTATTCCTACATAAGGGACACATAGAGGAGTCTTCTCCTCACAAGGACTCTGGAATCTGTGGCAGGGAGTAGTTCCCTCATCGGGGATGTTGACCAGGGGCAACCCCTTCCATGGTTAATGGAACCCTAGGCAAGGCTCAGTACCTATGCATGTCAAATCGGCAGGGGCAACCCTTTACAGAATCCTTGGCCATCAACGTCCAACTATAGGAGTCAACCTATGAGTTCCTAACAAATGCAGTATCTGTTCACTAGCCAAGGCCATGGTATTTACTAGAACCCTGGTCAACAACCTAAATTTTCTTGGCAACCTGGTTCAAGTCAAACTCCAGGCTTCTTTTTCCCTATACATAGTCAACAACCCAAGCTACCATTTCTGGCAACGTTTCATTTTCTAGACTTTTCAAGATTGTTAAACAACCCAATCTATCATGATCTGCGTTAGCCTCCAATGTTGATCAAGTTTCCCTCAGACATTCCTAAGTTCAAAGGTAAGCCTGACAAAGATCCAGGCGATCATGTGACCACCTTTCACCTATGGTGCTCATCTAACTCATTGAGAGAAGACTCTGTATAGTTGTGTCTGTTTCAACGAACTCTTATCAGGAGTGCTATGAAATGGTACATCGAGATCGATTGCTCAAGATACTCTACTTTTGGCGAATTGGCAATGGTTTTCCTAAACCCTTTCCAATTACCTGTGAGATATGATGTTGACACTGAATTGTTGGCCAACTTTGAGGAAACAAAGGTTGACCATATCTCGGATCACATCCGAGAATGGCAGTGTAGGAAGAGTTTGATAAAAGTACCAGTCCCACTGGATTTCTTGCTGGAGTGGTTCCTTAAGTCTTTGGTACCCCAGTTATCCAAGGACGTAGCAATGTCGGGATTGTTTTACGAGGAAGAGGCGATAATGAGAGTTCAACAACTTGAACTAATATACTCTTAGTCTGGTTTACTCTACAAAGTTTTTCCATATGCACCACGGTCTATCCTTGACAAGGCCAGACACAAGTCTGGACCAAATGCTGATCGTATAGTTGGTTCAACACAAGCAAAGCCCACTGATCCATTGTCGAATCAATTGCAACAATTGTCGATACAGTAGACAACGACCAACCAAACCTCTAGTTCGACTACTCCCCCTACTCAAACATCAAACATACACAGTGTGCAGTCGACGAACCCGAAGACCAACCAGCAGTCCGACGGAAATAAAAAACAAAGGAACAAGAAGGGTAAGGGGATAAGAAACCCACCAATAATGCTAGTGGGGATAACACAGAGAAAATAAATTCGAAGTATTCGTGTAACCTTTGCATGAAATACCACCCGACTCACCTATTTCCTTGGTTTGCGGAGGCCCAAAAGCTATTGGTGTAGCAACAACCTGATGTATTAGTGAACCCATTTCCTCATGGGAAAATTTTAACTCATTCCTCTTTGAGCGTGGATGGGGGAAGTGAGGGACCCCCTCCATCTTCTAGTAATCTGTCATCCACGAACGTTTATATGTTGAAAGTTAATGTTCACATAGAATCTAGGGAACACGATTATGAAATGCCTGAAACTTATGAGAAGGGTAAAGAAATCGTAAACTGACGCCGACGCCCTCCCCTCAAAACCTGCAGGTCGGAAGGTCCACGTCAACACACAGGATCTTCTCTTTCAAACGGCTCGAAGAACTCCAACAGTTCTTCTATTTCCCTATCGGGAAATCTGTACCCACAACAACCTTCGTAAGATCCCCCCTCTTTACAATCGAGAGATCAGACTTCGCGACTTCGCAAATCCTATGGTCGAGTGCTCGGTTCTCAAATCCCCGAAACCCGATACTAGTCAACACTGACCTTTCCTTTACCTTGTCGGGACTTTTCCTATCACGATTTTGGGACTCACGATGTTGAACAGCTTGCTTCCCCGACTCCCAAATCCCAATATGTCGAAACTCCGACACACGCGTGAGTTCTGACTTTCAACGGTCCTTCACTCCATCAGCATTTCGGAGTTTTCAATATCGCAAATCCTAATACATATGTTTCAGGGCTTCTTGCTGCGAAACCCCAAAATAGCATGCCACCTATCCACTTGCTGACTCCACTGTGGCCCCACACTATCCTTGGCTGTTGGGATATCGCGTTTCGCGATTTCATGATTCCTGATGCAGTGTTTACAAGACTTCCACTCACGAAACCCCGATACACGATTCCATGTGTAAATCCGACGGTCCCTGTGAATCAGATCAACGGTCCTACCCCTCCTGAGATTTGAACCTTTAGGAAACACTTCCTGTATCTCCCCTGCTTCTCCACGAGATCCAACGGCTCATGGGATATCTCGAATCCTCCTTAGAGAATACTGACTATCTGTTTCTCCTGGATGATTTCTGCGAAACGAACCAAGCTGCTTCTCTCCACGGTACTCGCCCTCCTGCACGCAACTTGCGATGCCTTCTAAAAATATTTCAAGGTACAACTCCTGTGCAAACCCTTGACTGTTTCATAGGCCTTATCCTTCCTAAGATTTTCCATGACTCTGTGTCTTCTTAGAAAAACCTCTTGCTTGCACTCCTTGCGGAAACTTTCAAACACTTCAAGTGCTTGAACTCTTTTGACCCTGCGCACACCTACAACAGCAGTCCCTCAACACTCTACTCAGATTCGCAACTCTGAGGCTTAGCTTGACCTGTGCACTCCTTGCATGGCTCCTATACCTGTCTGCACTTCTAAGGAAATGAGAACAAAAGTAAAACTATCTGAACCCTCTATCAACGCACTCCTTGCAGACAATTCGACTGCACTTCTTGCAGGAATTCTTACTCAGATAGAGAAACAATTGAAACTCATTCTTTCTTCCTTTCAGACTTCAAACTCAAACATGAAATCATATACACAACATATAAAGCAAATGTATAACAAGAAGCAACCATTCATGAGCATGTCATTCACATCAATACATAGAGAACAAACACAGAACCATGAATTTGAATCAAACTCTTCTATTAATTCAAAAATCAGTACATGGGTGTTCTTACACAACTCTCTTCTTCTCTATGCTCCAATGCTTCTAACTATGTTACAATACACAATGAGGGTGTCTATATCCCATTTCCCTCTTGCGCTCTAAAACTGTCTAATCTAGAATTAAAATCTATCTACCTGCATTAACTACTTTAAATTCCTTCTACCTACTAAGGATGAGAGCTAAAGGCTCAAGGTCTGTTTACATTATACAAGTGCGCCCGTTCTTAAATGACTACATTTAAGATTGCGCAACAACTTCAAGGTGATTTTCAAAATTTTTGTTGGCGCTTGTCCAACTGTCCTTTGGCTTCCGCGCTGGCTCGCTTGATGTTGGCGATGCTCCTGCATCATACTTCCTTGCTTGAAAAATTTCATGGGATCCTATCCATGAGCTCCTGCACGGTCTGTCCATGCTTCTGGATCTCCGCTTCGGTCTCCCAGCTGGCATCTTCAACTAGATGGTTCTCCCACTTGACTAGATACTCAAAGTATTGCTTCCGCCTGGTCTTCTTGCTCACTCTTTTATCCAGTATGCACTCCATCTGTGGCTTATCTGCAACTGGCATCTGCTTTATCCACTGAATCACTGGCTGCTCATTCCCAGTATTTGCTTCCTCAACTCTATATGGGTACAAATCTAAGATGTTGAATATCGGAGAAATTCCGATCCCATCGGGTAATTCAATCTCATAAGCATTCGCCCCAAATTTCTTTAAGACCCTACATGGTCTGATTTTCTTCATTTTCAATTTATTATATGTTCCTCTCGGGAACCTTTCCTTTCTCAAATGTGCTAGAATCAAGTCACCAACCTCAAACTGAATTTGTCTCTTGTGCTGATCTTCTCTGCGCTTATATTCTTGGCTTGAATTCTGCAATCTCTCCCTCACCTGACTGTGAAGTTCTTTCATCGCCTCTGCGAATTCTTTTGCACTAGCACTCCTAGTCGTAGTCTGTTCTGAATCCCTCAATTCAGAAATTCCTATCAGCTGCATGCCATAGACAACCTGAAATGGAATCTACCCTGTGCTCCTATTAACTGAGTCATTATAAGCAAATTCTGCTTGTGGTAATATACTGTCCCACTAGCTATGGTGCTCTGTCACCAAGCTTCTCAGCAAGTCTCCCAGACTTCTATTTACTAATTCTGTCTATCCATCCATCTGAGGATGATACACTGAACTAAACAACAAGTTAGTTCCTATCTTCTTCCATAAGTTCCTCCAAAAATTCCCTATGAATTTCGTATCTCGATCTAAAACTATACTTTTTGGCAACCCATGAAGTCGAATGACCTCTTTGAAAAACAGGTTCGCAATGTGAGTTGCATCATTGGTCTTCTGACATGGAATGAAGTGTGCCATCTTGGAAAATCTATCTACTACCACAAAGATTGAATCAACACCTCTTTGTGTTCTTGGCAACCCCAATACAAAATCCATGCTAATTGCATCCCACGGCCTTTCTGGTATGGGCAATGGTTGATAGAACCCTGCATTCTATTTTCTTCCCTTCGAATGCTGGCAAATTTTGCATCTGTCCACAAATTTCTTGACATCTGCTCGCATTCCTGGCCAAAAATAAGACTCATTCATCTTTGCGAATGTTTTGTCATGACTGAAATGTCCGGCCAATCCTCCATTATGTTTCTCCTTCAGCAAATTCTCCGTCATGGAGCATTTCAGAATACACAGTTGATTTCCCTTGAACAACAATCCTTCCTGGATCATGTACTCTACCCACTGGCTTCTATCTCTGAGAACTAGATTCTCAGCTGCTTCATACACCTCTTTAAAATCCTGATCATCAGCGTACATGTTCCTGAGATCACCAAAACCCAATGTTTTGACTTTGAACTCCTGCAACAACAAACACTTTCTGCTCAAAGCATCAACCACTTTGTTAGTAGTACCAAAAATATGTTTAATCACAAAAGTGAAATTCTGCATATACTCAACCCAGTTGACATGTTTCTGATTCAACTTTTCCTGTTGAGTCACAAACTGCAATGCATGATTGTCACTGTACAAGACAAATTCCTTGGGAATTAAGTAATGCCTCCATTTCTTTAATGCATGTATGATAACATAAAACTCCTTATCATAAGTGGATTATTTCACTTTTGCTTCATTCATCTTCTCACTGAAATATGCTATCGGCCTGTCTTCTTGACTCAAGACTACCCCGATTGCAAATCTGCTTGCATCGCATTTCACCTGAAATGTCTTCTGGAAATCCAGCAACACCAGAATTGGTTGTTCTGTAATCTTCCGCTTCAACAGATTAAAACTTTTCTCAGCTTCTTCTGTCCAGTGAAAATATTTATTTCTTTTCTTCACTGTGTCCATCATTGCTGCACTAATTCCACTGAAATTCTTGATGAACTTCCGGTAGAAACTAGCCAATCCGTGAAAACTTGTCACCTCAAATATATTCTTCGGTGATGGCCAATTCTTGATTACCTCCACCTTATCTGAATCCATCCTCAACTCATTTGCAGAAATAACAAACCCCAAGTAAATGAGCTCTATCTTCATGAATGAGGACTTCTTCATGTTTATCAACAACTTTTCTTGCTGTAACTTTTGCATCATTGTAGCCAAATGATTCAGATGCTCTGCCATTGTCTTACTATAAATCAGTATGTCATCCAAATACACAATGACAAAATTCCTGATGAACTCCCTCAGGACTTCGTTCATCAACCTCATGAAGGTACTTGGTGCATTTGTTAAGCCAAACGGCATAACAAGCCATTCATACAATCCTTCATTTGTTTTGAATGTTGTCTTCCATTCATCACCTTCTCTCATGTGAATTTGATGATATCCGCTTTTCAAATCAATCTTTGAAAAATATTTTTCTCCACTCAAGCAATCCATCAGATCATCCATCCTCGGCAATGGAAATCTGTACCTGATGGTTATCTTATTTATTGCCCTTGAGTCAGTACACATCCTCCAGCCTCCGTCTTTCTTCAGACTAAGTATTGTTGGAACAACACATGGACTCAAGCTTTCCTTGACTAAACCTTTGTCCAATAACTCCTGGACTTGCCTTTTAACCTCTTCGTTCTCCTGCGGCGTCAATCTGTACACGGCTTTGTTTGGAAAACTGGCTCCTAGTATGAGATCAATATGATGACTCACACTTCTGATCGGTGGCAACGGATGAGGTAATTCATCCACTACAATGTCAGTGAACTCTTCCAGCAGTTCCTGAACTTCTTCTGGTAAATCATCCACTCTTGTGCTAGTCAGAATAATCCTTGGTTTCCTGACCACAATGAAATGTGGATCCTCCTGCTTCTTGACCTCTGTCAGAAGTTCCTTCCCACTCATGAGAATCACAGTGTTTCTTACCTCCGGCTTCACCTCCTTATCCTTAATCGAAAGCAACATGTGTGTCCTCCCATTCTTCTCTAGGGTGTAAGTGTTCATTATCCCATCATGAATCACATTCCTGTCACCCAACAATAGATGACAAACATCCATGGGAATAACATCACACAAGATCTTATCATTATATCCTCCTATCTTGAACTCAACTAAACATTGTTTAGTGATAGTTACCTGGTGTCCTTTTTGTAGCCACGAAACTCTGTATGGGCTTGGATGATCAATCGTCTCTAGCTCCAGCTTCTCTACCATCTCTTTAGAAACGAGATTATCCATGCTACCACTGTCTACAATGACCTTGCATACCCTATCCTTGGTCTTGTAAGCAGTTATGAAAAGTCTGGTCCTTTGGACTGAACTCTCCACCTCCTTCTCAGGTGTCAAAAGGAATTTTCGCATCATCAACGATCTTCCGCCTTCAGCGTCTTCTGCCTCAACATCCCGCCTCTGTGCCTCGGTGATGTGAGCTTCTCCAATATCCTTCTTCTTATATAGACACTTGTAAGACTTGTGCCCATTCTTTCCACATGTGAAGATGTTATTACTCCACCTTTTCCTCTACCTCTGCCTCTAGTACGAGGAAAAGTGTTGTTGTCAGCATAATATCCTCTCTGCTCAGTATGTTGCCCTCGCTGTGAGGTTCCACCTCTCTCAGTTAGAGTCTAAGGTTTCTTACAATATTCCTTGGGCTTCTGATATTTATCCTGGGAAACTGACTTGCCTCTAGGCTGACTTTGGCCTCGGCCTCTCTGACTCTGCTTAGGGCTCAGCTTCTCTTCTGCTTTCAGAGCCATCTGATAAGAATCTTCCACCATTCGGATGGTTACCATGCTCATCTCATCCTGGATATCATATCTCAGGCCATTCATGTATCTGGAAACTTTTTCATCATCGCTCTCCCGATGACCTGCCCTGATGTTCAGCTTGTAGAATTCCTCAGTGTATTCTTTAACTGTCATCAGCTTTTGTCTCAGGTTCTGCATCCTCCTGAACAGAGTAATTTGATAGTCCCTGGGGATGAATTTCGCCTTCAGCTTCGCAATCATTATGTCCCATCTTTTGATCTTTTGCTTTCCCTTGCAGCGTCTATCATCTTGTAGCTCATCCCACCACAATGCTACATGTCCTTTCAGTCTCGTGACAGCATGCTTGACTTTCTTGTCATCTTCGACATCTTCATAGTCGAAGTATGTGTCTAGAGCTCTAATCCAGTCTAGAAGCTCCTCTGTATCCAAGTTTCCCTCATAAACTGGAATGTCCATCTTTTCTCTTGCACCCATCCTTGCAATAGCTCTGATCAAACGCTCGTTTGATGCATCTTCATCTGCAACTTCTTCTTCACATTCAGCCTCAACTTCACTTTAGGAATCAATGAGATCCCCAACACTAGCAGAGCATCTTTGTGCTGTCTCCATGTCTTCGAGTCTAGCTCGTAGATCATGTATCTCTCTCTCCGTGACTCGATCTGCCATCTGCCTGCCTCTTCTTCTTGGCATTTCCCTATCCTTTGGATCGGGTGATTTCATGTCCCTTCTCCTTGGCAGCATGGTGAATTCTCTTTCTCTGCTACAGAAAGAAAAGAACCTTTCTGGGGCTCTGATACCAAACTGACGTTGACACCCTCCCCTCACAACCCCCAGGTCAGAAGGTCCACATCAACACATAGGATCTTCTCTTTCACACGACCCGAAGAACTCCAATAGTTCTTCTATTTCCCTATCAGGAAATCTACACCCACAACAACCTTCATAAGATCCCCCCTCTTTACAATCGGGAGATCGGACTTCGTGACTTTGCGAATCCTATGATCGAGTGCTCAGTTCTCGAATCCCCGAAACCCGATACTAGTCAACGCTGACCTTTCCTTTACCTTGTCGGGACCTTTCCTATCGCGATTTCGGCACTCGCAATTTTGAACAACTTGCTTCCCTGACTCCCAAATCCTGATATGCCGAAACTCTGACACATGCGTGAGTTCTGACTTTCAATAGTCCTTCACTCCATCGACATTTCGAATTTCGCAATATTGCGAATCCGAATACATATGTTTTGGGGCTTCTCACTGCGAAACCCTGAAATAGCGTGCCACCTGTCCACTTTCCGACTCTGTTGTGGCCCCACACTATCCTTGGCTGTCGGGATATCACGTTTCACGATTTCAATATTCCTGATGCAGTGTTTGCGGGACTTCCACTCACGAAACCCCGATACATGATTCCACGCGTAAATCCGACGGTCCTTGTGACTCAGATCAACGGTCCTACCCCTCCTGAGCTTTGAACCTTTAGGAAACACTTCTCATATCTCCCCTGCTTCTCTGCGAGATCCAACAACTCATGGGATATCGCGAATCCTCCTCGGAGAATACCGACCATCCGTTTCTCCTGGATGATTTCTACGAAACAAACCAAGCTACTTCTCTCCACGGTACTCGCCCTCCTGCGCGCAACTTGCGACGCCTTCTGAAAATATTTCAAGGTAAAAATCCTGTGCAAACCCTTGACTGTTTCATAGGCCTTATCCTTCCTGATCTTTTCCACAACTTTGCATCTTCTTAGAAAAACCTCTTGCTCGCACTCCTTGTGGCAACTTTCAAACGCTTCAAGTGCTTGAACTCTTTTGACCCTGCGCACACCTGCAACAGTAGTCCCTCAACACTCTGCTCAGATTCGCAACTCTGAGGCTTAGCTTGACCTGCACACTCCTTGCACGGATCCTGTACCTATCTGCACTGTTGAGGAAATGAGAACAAAAGTAAAACTATCTGAACCCTCTATCAATGCACTCCTTGCAGACAATTCGACTGCACTTCTTACAGGAATTCTTACTCAGATAGAGAAACAATTGAAACTCATTCTTTCTTCCTTTCAGACTTCAAACTCAAACATGAAATCATATACACAGCATATAAAGAAAATGTATAACAAGAAGCAACCATTCATGAGCATGTCATTCACATCAATACATAGAGAACAAACACAAAACCATGAATTTGAATCAAACTCTTCTATTAATTCAAATATTAGTACATGGGTGTTCTTACACAGCTCTCTGCTTCTCTATGCTCCAATGCTTCTAACTATGTTACAATACACAATGAGGGTGTCTATATCCCGTTTCCCTCTTGCGCTCTAAAACTGTCTAATCTAGAATTAAAATCTATCTACTTGCATTAACTACTTTAAATGCCTTCTACCTACTAAGGATGAGAGCTAAAGGCTCAAGGTCCATTTACATTATACAAGTGTGCCCCTTCTTAAATGACTACATTTAAGATTGCGCAACAACTTCAAGGTGATTTTCAAAATTTGTGTTGGCGCTTGTCCAGCTGTCCTTTGGCTTCCGCATTGGCTCCCTTGATGTTGGCGATGCTCCTGCATCATAAACCCATCTGTTCCTCTCCAAGTTGAGAATACAATGGTTGAAACAATGACACACATCCATAAAGGGGCATTCAAGAAAGCTTCTCACAATCCAAATGCGAGGGCCACCCAGAACTACTCTATGGTGGAGGATTTGTCACAAACCCCTTGTGCAATGTATTCTTTGGAAGTCCTCTAGAGATGCCCTTCATAGAGAAAGGCTCTGTTAGCTGCCTTAGGATATGCTGAGACGTGTAATCTAGGAACGATCATGCTTGATATGACCAACTTGAAACTGTTGGCAAATGTTTAATAGGCAGTGTAAGCTTTTCATTGATGGCAAGTACAGTACTAATGATGGCTTGAGTACAGCAGCGATGATCAATAGGCAAAGAGAAGATAAGTCCAAGAAGATTGAATGATTGAAGGCAACGCAACATTGACAACATGATCGAAGGCTCGAGAAGCATTTCTGATCATTGGATCCCATCCAAAATTCCCAACAGCATGAGGGCCATCAGATCTGAATAAAAACAAGAAGAGGGCACTGAAAAGGAGAATAGATCTCAGGCGTCAGATCTGAGTGCAGGGTCTGACCACCGTTGGATTGAGGAAAACCTGCACAATATTTAAAAGTGCAAGGAGTAGAGGGCTCACAAATCCCGGAAGCAGGAGGACCGTCCATCTCAGGGGGTTATCTGAACCATTGATTGGAGTTTCGAGGATCACGTGTTGGAAATGTCAAAGAAACAATGCAACAAAAATCCCGATTTCTCGATATGAAAAATCCCGGCGCAATTTGAGCCGTCAAATCAAGATCACATCTGAACCATCGACTCGACTAACGTCAGCTAGGAACACGTGTCACAAATAGGTAATGACAAGTGTCAGACTGATTCAACATTTCATGCACATGTAAGTCACGAATCAGAGTGACACATGGTAGTATTCAACACGTGTCAATCCACATGTGATGTCAGCAGATGGACATCTTGTCGGAGTTTCAAGGATCGAGTGTTGAAGTTGTCAAAGAACATTGACATCAGGAATCCTGATATCGCGATATGCGAAATCACGATGTAATCTGAGCCGTCAGATCAAGCTTTGATCTGGACCATTGATTCCAGTTAATGGAGAGGCATCAGGGATCGAGAGTTGGACATGAAAAAGATTATTGACATTAGGAACCCCGATTTCGTGATATGTGAATTCACAATTTAATTGCAGTCGTTAAGTTAAGAAGTGACCTGGACCGTTGATCTAATTTCTTTATGGAGTATCAGGGATCGAAACTTTGAAGTGACAAAAACACTGGACATCAAGGATGTCGAAATTGCGATACGCGAGGTCACGATTTAATCGCAGCCGTTGAATAGAGATTAGATCTATACCGTTGACATAACTCCATATCGGAGTTTCAAGGATCGCGACATCAAGAGGAATAGAAAACAAGGCAATAACAATGTCGAAATCACAATATGCGATATGGTGATTCAATCACAGCTGTTAAATCAAGCTTGGATATGGACCGTTGATGTAACTCCATATCGGAGTTTCGGGGATCGTGAATTGGAGAGGTAAGAACACAATGCAACAGGAATGTCGAAATGCTGAAACCCGATTTAAAGGCAAGATTAATAAAGCTCATCCAACGACATAGATTAACCTGAACGAGATCTGAGGGCTATTGTTGCATGACATAGTGAAACTGCTAGAAACCATTGATGGTTTCTACCAGAGGATGCGAAGACACTTCGGGATGATTGAAACAGAGAAGGTGAGTTCGACTGTCACAGAGAAGAAGAAGAGTCTCAAACTACCAGAGAGACTGAGGAATCTCAGTATAACATACAGTGATGCTGGACACGTGGGGCGAACCACCAGAGAAGCTAAAGAGTCACAATGATGATCAGACAGAGCACTCGAGAGGTGGAGGATAACGACGCGGAGTCAGCATGCGGAGGCATTGTGAACATTTCATGCACAAGGTGCACAGAAGCTATAAAAACACAGTACAGAGAAGAGATTGGGTTGAAGTTGTTGTTGGAGGTTGATGTGGTTGTTGTTGGTGAAGGTGATTCATGTGTGAAGAAGGAGGAGAGTGCAGCAGCTGAAGAGCACAGAAGAGGAACTGTGCAGTGAATGGACATGGGACACAGAGCATAAAAACCGAAAGAACAGACAGCGCAAGTGATGTGTGCAGAAAGGCAATGTGGCAGACAGAGCAACGAAATGCAGCAGAACAGTGATGAGTCTGGTAAGCCATTGTTGAACATCATGTCATTGTAATAAGTTTCAGTAGAAAAGATTTATATTTCAGGGTGGTTGGGAGGAGCTAGGGAGGACTGGTGTCCTCAAAGGTTCAAGTGGGTGCTTGAACACAGGGAGTTGGTGCTTCCTTCTAGTTGGTGCTAGAG
>ML788877.1:188633-228299 GCA_009831015.1 Picea engelmannii | reverse complement strand
ACTCAGAGGCCCGATGGGATCTTCATTTCTCAAGGAAAATATTTAAGAGAAATGTTGAAAAGGTTTCAAATGGAAGATTCTAAACCTGTGGGTACACCTATGGTAACTGGATGTAAATTAAGCAAGGATGATGATTCACCTGAGGTTGATCAAAGTTCATATCGATCAATGATAGGATGCATGTTGTACATCACAACATCTCACCCAGACATAATGCATGTTGTAGGAATGGTAGGAAGATATCAGGCTGCACCTAAACAGAGTCATTTGCAAGCTGTCAAAAGGATATTCAGGTACTTAAAATAAACAATGACTTATCGTCTGTGGTATCCCAAAAATCAAAGTCTTCAGTTGACTGCTTATTCAGATGCAGATTGGGAAAATTGTGTTGATGAGAGAAAAAGCACCAGTGGAGGAGCGTTCTTCTTGGGTAACTCCTTAGTAGCCTAGCTTAGTAAAAAGCAAGGTTCCATTTATTTATCAACCACAGAGGCAGAGTACATTGTTGTTGCTACCTGTTGCACACAGGTATTATGGATGATTCAGACACTTGCAGACTTAGAGGTAAAATATACTGCACCGATCCCAATTCATTGTGATAACACAAGTGCCATCAGTGTGTCTAAAAATCCTTTCCTCCACTCCAAGACAAAACATATTCCCATAAAATATCATTTTCTGAGAGAGCAGGTCACCAATCAGATTATTCAGGTCCATTACATTCCCACTACAGAACAAATTGCAGACATCTTTACTAAGCCCCTAGCCAAGACACCGTTTGAATATCTCAGATAGAAGCTGGGTATCATTTCGTTTCACACCTAAAAGAGTCCATATTGTTAGGGGGAGATGTGTATTGTTTGAATATCTAATGCCTCCTAAAATTACTACAATACCTCAGGGGGAGCATGTCTCTTCTTTGACATTGATATCAAAGGGGGAGAAAATAATTCGGGTGCCTTAGTTGCCATCAATGCCAAAGGGGGAGATTGTTGGCAAATGTTTAACAGGCAGCGTAAGCTTGTCATTGATGGAAAGTACAACAGTAATGATGGCTTGAGTACAGCAGCGATGATCAACAGTCAAAGAGAAGATGAGTCCAGGAAGATCGAATGATCAAAGGCAATGCAACATTGACAAGATGATCAAAGGCTCGAGAAGCATTTCTGATCGTTGGATCCCATCCAAAATTCCCGACAGCATGAGGGTCATCAGATCTGAATAAAAGCAAGAAGAGGGTGTTGAATAGGAGAATAGATATTAGGCATTAGATCTGAACGCAGGGTCCGACCACCGTTGGATCGAGGAAAACTTGCACAATCTTTAAAAGTGAAAGGAGTAGAGGGCTCACAAATCCCGGAAGCAAGAGGACCGTCCATCTCATGGGGTTATCTAAACCGTTGATCGGAGTTTCGAGGATCGCATGTTGGAAATGTCAAAGAAACAATGCAACAAAAATCTTGATTTCTCGATATGAAAAATCCCAGTGCAATCTGAGCCGTCAAATCAAGATCACATTTGAACCATCGACTCGACTCACATCAGCAGACCACGTCAGCTAGGAACACGTGTCACAACCAGGTTATGACAAGTGTTAGACTGATTCAACATTTCATGCACATGTAAGTCACGAATCAGAGTGACATGTGGCAGTATTCAACACGTGTCAATCCACGTGTGACGTCAGCAGATGGACACCTTGTCAGAGTTTCTAGGATCGAGTGTTGAAGTTGTCAAGGAACATTGACATCAGGAATCCCGATATCGCGATATGCGAAATCATGATGTAATTTGAGCCGTCAGATCAAGATTTGATCTGGACCATTGATTCCAGTCAATTGAGAGGCATCAGGGATCGAGATTTGGACATCACAAAGATTATTGACATCAAGAACCCCGATTTCGCGATATGCGAATTCACGATTTAATCGCAGTTGTTAAGTTAAGAAGTGACCTGGACCATTGATCTGATTTCTTTATGGAGTATCGGGGATCGGAACTTTGAAGTGAGAAAAACAGTGGACATCAATGATGTTGAAATCGCGATATGTGAAGTCACGATTTAATCATAGTCGTTGAATAGAGATCAGATCTAGACCGTTGACATAACTCCATATCGGAGTTTTGCAGATCGTGACATCAAGAGGAATAGAAACCAAGGCAATAAGAATGCCGAAATCGCGATATGCGATATGGCGATTCAATCATAGACGTTAAATCAAGCTTGGATCTGGACCGTTGATGTAACTCCATATCGGAGTTTCGAGGATCGCGACTTGGAGAGACAAGAACACAATGCAACAGGAATGTCGAAATGTCGAAACCCGATTTAAAGGAAAGATTAATAAATCTCATCCAACGACGTAGATTAACCTGAAGGAGATCTGAGGGATACTATTGCACGACACAATAAAACTACTAGAAACCATTGATGGTTTCTACCAGAGGATGCGAAGATACTTCGGGATGACTGAAACAGAGAAGGTGAGTTCGACTATCACAGAGAAGACGAAGAGTCTCAAACTACCAGAGAGGCTGAGGAATCTCAGTATAACATACAGTGATGTTGGACACACGGGGAGAACCACCAGAGAAGTTGAAGAGTCATAATGATGATCAGATAGAGCACTCAAGAGGTGGAGGATAACGGCGCGGAGTCAGCATGCAGAGGCATTGTGAACATTGCATGCACAAGGTGCACAGAAGCTATAAAAACATGGTACAGAGAAGAGATTGGGTTGGAGTTGTTGTTGGAGGTTGTTGTGGTTGTTGTTGGTGAAGGTGATTAATGTGTGAAGAAGGAGGAGAGTGTAGCAGCCTAAGAGAACAAAAGAGGAACTGTGCAGTGAATGGACATGGCACACAGAGCATAAAAACCGGAAGAACAGACAGCACAAGTGATGTGTGCAAAAAGGCAATGAGGCAGACAGAGCAATGAAATGCAGCAGAACAGTGATGAGTCTAGTAAGCCATTGTTGAACATCATGTCACTGTAATAAGTTTCAGTAGCAAAGATTTATATTTTAGGGTGGTTGGGAGGAGCTAGGGAGGACTGGTATCCTCAAAGGTTCAAGTGGGTGCTTGAACATAGGGAGTTGGCGCTTCCTTCTAGTTGGTGCTAGAGAAACCAGGGAGTTGGTGCTTCCTTCTAGTTGGTGCTAGAGAAACCAGGGAGTTGGTGCTTCCTTCTAGTGGGTGCTAGAGAAAATAGAGAGTTGGTACTCTCAGCAAGTTGCAGCTTGCAAAACTGAGGTTGTAGCCTCATTATGAGTTGGTGCTCATATGTATGATACTGTAAATATTGTAACCATTACTTATCATATAAATAAAAAGAGGTTTTTACCCTGCATGGGTTTCCTCGGGAAATATCTGTCTCTGTGTTACTCATATATGTGAATGATGTTGAAAGTGCCATTGTTTATTTCCCTGCATTATTGTGATCATCATTTAGTGTCTCTACAAAGAGTTTAAAAGAACCATAATTATTTAAGAACGGTAACAACTGATTCACCCCCCCCCCTCTCAGTTGTCTAACAGAAACATCGTCTCCCCTACCATGTGGAATTTCAGATAGTAGTGGCTTACACCATGAAAACTTTTACACAGAATATTTTCTGCATGGTGGTTGATGAGGGTGCCTCGGCATGCATGATGTCATTTTCATGCTAGAAGGCCATTGGCCAACCCATTTTGTCTCTGTCACCTAATATTCTTACCACTTTTGACAATCATTCATTCAAGCCACATGGAATCATTCCTTCTTTTGTTGTGCGACTAGGAGGAAAGACCATGTGTGTCAAAGTTGAAGTGGTCGATGTGCCTCTCAACTACAATATCTTGTTAGGAAGGATTTGGACCTATGCTATGCATGCAGTGGTCGCCACAGTTTTCCAGGTCTTGTTTTTTCCACACGAGGGTCGGATCATGTCCATTGACCAGTTATCCTTCTCCCATCCTGAACCTTCATCGGGGGCATCCACGGTCCTGATGATTGATAATGCATAGACTGATGTCATTAATGTAGGTTTGGTTTGTGCCCACCTTTCATTGGTACTTTCGATTACTCACCTTCATCCAACAATGTCAAGTTCATATCGGTTGTCCTCGACCAGCCTAAGGCTGAAATATTTCAAGTGTCATTGTTCTGCATGACTTACTTTAATGATTTGTGGACTCTTCCTTCCCATCGACCATGATGGAAGGGATAGGGCATCCTAGAATGTCCATTCCCTTGTCCACGACAGAAGTTGCGTACTCCATTATCCAGCAAGCTCCAGTCAACCCCGATCTGACTCCCACATAGGAGTTAGATCCAGTTCTAGAGCCTATTTGGGCTCAAGGTTCCCCCGCCACTACTGATTCCTTAGACGTGGTCTTTCCCTCTGACGAAGCGATTATAGAGGCATTGAATTTTCTGGACAGACCCTGGGATGATATCCATCACAGATCTTATTTTCTCTCGGTGTTAGGAAGAATAGAGGCAGGTGAATTCATGTTGACTATGACTTGAGATAGGTCTTGTCCTATTAATCCTATGTCTACGCACACAATTTATGTCGAGGGTAATATGGAAACCATCACTAAAACAATAAATATTGATATCTCCAGAACCCTCAGCGTCATGGAGAATGTCTTCATTGGAGTGGAATGCTCCCCCGAGGAGATTCGAATCTACATTGATTTATTTAAAGAATTCCACGATATTTTTGTCTGGTATTACGAGGAAATGCTAGGCATAGATACAAGAATCGTTGAACATGAAATAATGAATTAACTTGATGCCAATTTGGTCCGGTAGAAGATTTGTTCGGTTAATCCTTGAAAAGTAGCAACTATTAAGGCTGAAGTAGAGAAACTTTTCAAAGTTGGTTTCATCTACCCCATTCAATTGACACAATGGGTGTCAAATCCCATTCTGGTCAACAAAAACTAGTGTACGATTCGCGTATGTACGAACTTCTGTGATTTGAATAAGGCATGTCCAAAGGATGATTTCCCCACCCCATTCATTGACCAGATTGATGATGAGTGTGCAGGATGTTAGGTCTTTTCTTTCATGGATGGTGTTTTTGGATACAAATAGATACAGAATAAGCCTGAAGACCAACATAAAACAACTTTCATCTGTCCATGGGGTACATTTTCTTATAAGAAGATGCCTTTTGGCCTCAAGAATGTTGGAGCCACTTTTCAGTGGACCATGTATTTTTCTTTCCATGACCTAAATCACATAGTCGAGGCTTATCTCGATGATTTAGAATCATGATCTCATAAGAGAGTTTATCATCGCACGCACCTCAGACTTATCTTTGAGCGATGTCGCTACTATCAGATTCACTTGAATCCTAACAAATGTAGTTTTGCATGATGTTAGGTCATCTTTTAGGTTTCATAGTTTTGACAACAGGGATCATGGTTGATCCTCTAAAGGTTGAGGCGATAGTTCAATTGCCTCCCCCGTTCATAGTCCCTCAGATTCAGAGTTTACAGGGAAAAGCCAATTTTCTTCGGAGTTTAAAGGGTTTATGTGTTTACTAAAGAAGGGCATCCCTTTCCATTGGGATGAAGTCTCTCAGTGCTCTTTCGAAGCATTGAAATGCACCCTCACGTCTGCCCCTCTACTTCGATCACCCAATTATAATAAATATTTCTTATTGTATTTGGTCGCAACAGAGTCGACCATCGATATGGTCTTGGTTCTAGAGGATGATCTACTTGAAGAACATGTCATTTATTACCTGAGCCGAGGCCTGGTTGGACCAGAACTCAACTACTCCCATGTTGAAAAACTTGCGTTGGCAGCAGTACATGCTGTCCAGCGGTTCCATCATTATATCATGTTTTGCAAGACCATCGTCATTGTCGTTGTGAATCCGTTCCAATACATGTTGACACGATGTGTAATCGGAGGAAAGATCAGTAGATGGATTGTTATCCTCCAACAAATTGACTTGGATTTTGTTTCTGAGAAATCTAAAAATTCGTTGGTATTTGTGGAACTTATCTCGGAACTTCCGATCGAGTTAGGTGATGTTACACCCGAAGAATCACCGATTAAAGGAGATATTTTTTTGATTTCCTCTTCGGACCCCTGGTATGGAGATATACTAGTCTATCTCCAAACTTTGAAGTGTCCCGCCTCTACTTCTCGCAATGAGCGTCGATGTATATGCCATGAGGCAAAAAACTATCTCATACTTGAGGACACTTTGTATCGTCGAGGTGTAGATTGTATCCTTCGTCAGTGTCTCACTCATGAAGAAGTGAAACTCATTCTTAAAAACTGTCACACTGGAGCATGTGGTGGTCATTTGTCTGGGTTGGAAATAGCCCAAAAGATTCTACGAGCTTGTTACTTTTGGCCGACGTTGATCATGGATTGTGTTGAATCAGTTATGAAGTGCCACCTGTGTCACATCTTCTCTCGGAATATGAGTTAACACCCTACTCCCATGTTTCCCATCATTACTGTCGGCCCCTTCACCAAGTGGGGGATTGATTATCCTACATGTCACCCCCCTTCAACCAGGGAGCATCGTTATATCATCGTATCAGTAGAATACTTCACAAAGTGGGTCGAATTTATGCCAACGTTCAAAGATGATGGAGAAACAAAAACTCTCTTTCTATTTAATCAGATAATAGCAAGGTTCGGCATCCTGAAGGATATTTTCACTCACCGTGGCAGTCACTTTCAGAAAAAAAATGATGTCCGAGTTAACATCAAATCTTGGGTTGAGGAAAGAGAATTCATCACCTTACTACCCACAAGTGAATGGTTAGGTGGAAGATGTGAATAAGTCTATCAAGACCATTCTACAATGAACGATCAATTCAGCCAAGTCTAACTGGAATTTGATGTTGTACTCATCATTTTGGGCCTACCGAATGTCTGTAAAGACTTAAACTGGTTTTTCATCTTTTCAACTCGTTTACAGGATGGAAGTAGTATTGCCTATAGAATGCCAGATCCCATCTCTTAAGTTGGCAGTACAGTTATTTCCAAACACTTCAACACTTGAGCAACGCTTATTATATCTCGAGCATATCGATGAGCGACATCATGACACAACCTTGGCTAATGAGGCTCACAAGCAATGAGTCAAGTGTCAGTATGATTGGCCCGTTCGTCCTCGGATTTTCTTCGAAGGTGACCTTGTCTTGGTCTACGACCAAGATAAGGATCCCCTAGGGGCAGGCAAGTTCAAACCCATGTGGTTCAGAGATTTCATTATGAAGGAGGTATTAAAGAAAGTCTCTTATCATCTGGTTGACTTTGAGGGGAATGCTTTGGCGGAGCCTAGAAATGGGCTCTACCTCAAGAAGTATTACTCATAGGTGGGTCACCTTGGGTGATTTCTCATAGATATGTATAGTTCTTATACATTTAAGTTTTGTATTTTTTTTTTATGGACGTGTCATTTTTTATGTCATCTATTTCATTGTGGCGGATGTCAAGTGAATCAGAGGTGTTCGTTGGGTTCGTGGACGGCACTAGCCAACACACTCGCAAGCTTTCTTCCGCAGCTTGGGTGATCTTCACACGTCAAGGCTAGTTGCTATATTCTGGAGGTATATATCTAGGTGACACCACAAACAATGTCACTGAGCATAGTGCAGTGATAGAGTTGCTTCGTGACGCTTTTTCGCATGGTATTTCTCACCTTCGGGTCTACTTATATGCACAGCTGGTTGTGTACCAGTTAAATGGGGTTTACCGCGTTTATGATCCTACTCTACATCGACGGTTCCTTAGGGTACGTCTCTTAGAACGATACTTTGATTACATTACGTATATCCATGTTCCTAGGAGACTAAATCAAATGACAGATACTCTAGCTAATCAAGTATTAGATTGGCATATTGCACACACATAAAAATAAGCACACACATACACATGTACATACATTGTAAAAATGTGATCCATAAGACATAAAAAGATGTAAATACGCATATATATATCAAAATTCTCAGAGTACATAGGTGGGTACAAGAACCTCAAAAAATAATATGTCTAGTACACATCACGGGGCTTATGCCCTCAAAAATATACAAAAAGTTCCCTCGGCACGTAAGTGGTCCATCCTAAGCTAAGAACGAGGCCTATTGGCCCTGCCATAGTGAACCACGACATTTTCCAAATGTCATAAGAGTTGGACCCAGGTCTGTGGCACCCCAACTACGTGAGGCTGCATCGATGACGAGAGATCCTTGATCTCTATCATAGGGACTGCGCGAGTGAGCACAGTGAGGTTCTGCTCCACCCATCTCAAAAATCTCTCAGCCTCTCTAGCTGGAGGTCCCCCTGCTACTGTTGTTGCTTCTTCTACTAGTCCGGCAGCTGCAGATGGTACTGCCTCTGGTCGAGGATGCCACCTAGTCTTCATGAAGTCTGCTTGACACACCGGTCCCACATCTGTACATAACAGATACATAGTTTTCAAGTACTCTGATTCACATAAAAAATGATATATATAAAAATTAAATAAAAAATTAAATAACATTAAAAAACAAACATACCTATCTCTCCTTGCTCATCTCCAGGAGGTATGGGCATGTCCGGGTCCCTGGAAAAGTTGATCCCGGTGTAGGGGTAGTCCTCTATCACCGGAATCTGTCGTGCCCACCATTCAAAAAAGGTGTCGTCGAAGGCCTCTATTATCCCTCCGCCCCTCTGTTGTGGAAGCAACGCTTCCCATCTACACACTGTTGGGGCAGAGGCCACATGCCCCCACACTGTCTCTCTTGGACTAAGACTAGGAACCCTCTCAAAGAAGAATGAGCACAAAATGGTCCCAAATCCAAAGTTTTTGTTGCTCCGCCCGCATCACTCGGTGAGCCATCTCTTCATGCATTCAAGCATGGTCGTGCTCCAGTCAAATATTCGTGCATTTAAGAACTGCACCACACAATGCATGTGTGCCCATGAGGCCTGATGTAAGGCCGTGGATCCAGTGATTTTCCCAATGATCAAAACTATCACTTTCAGTGATAGGTTGGTGATCTTATGGATCGGCACCTGAGAACCTACTTTCTCAGTGCCAGCCTCGCAATGTAGTCTGATTAATTCGACAATGTTATGAGGCCTAGGAGGAAAAGCATGCAAGTTTACTTGTTCCCCTCTCCTCGAGAAACCAATCAGAAAATAAATTTCCTCATTTGTTGGAGTCAACGACTGCCCCTCAAGCATAAACTCCTCATCGTCGAGGTGCCAGTAATCCACCAAGGAATTCAATAGCCTGGTTTGTGCCCTCATGAATGGACATCAAAAGAAATTCCACAAACCGCATTGTCTCAATGAGGCCATAGCTGCAGGGTCCTCATTGACCAAGATATCTATATCATCATGCTCCCTCTCTCTCTAGTGGACATACATCCTATTCCAAGGCAAGTTCAAAGGGGAGTTAACTCTTGTACTTTTAATTTTTCTACCTTTTGGAGGGTGTACGCGAGCTGTTTTGGACATAGTCGCATATACACGTGGGAAGATTGTTTTCTTCCCGTGGACATACGTGGGTTGTCCTTGGACAACCCGCGTACACGTAGGGCTGCCCCTTTTTAGGAGTGTGCGCCCCCCCAAAAAATAAAATAAATGCAAAAGGGAAGTATTGAAATGCAAGAGGGGTTGATTTATACTTACTTGGTCCAAGCAGAAGTTCATTTCGGCCTCTAAAGCTCCCAAAATCAACTCTTTTATCAAAGGGGTCTTTTTATCTTTTTGGTTGTTTCTCAATTTGCAATGGTGAAAATGAGCTGGCAACTTCTGTTTATAGACTTTTTTGGCCATTTTTACCATTTTTTCGAACCCTTTTGTCATTTTTTCTTGGTTGAAAATCGTTTAGTATGGTTCTTGAGTTTCTCATTGGATGTTATGTTACACTTCACTTTTGGTTTGGAAATTTTTTTGAGAGAAGGGTCACTTTTGAAGGTCCTTTGGTAAAAGTCATTTTTCCAACTTTTTGCATTTAAGTTAGGATTCCACCTCCACTTTTTGCATCTCCTTGTCTTTTTCGCTTTTCCATAGGATCGATCCCACCGATATGCAGTAGAGAACCATCATTGTTGTTTTAGAAGTGTCGTCGTGAGGTGGTAAATCCTACCTCTACATGGATGCCCTAGGTAGATCCTTCTTGCATTTTGGCATCCATGCCATCGTTAATGACTTTAGGCTTAGGATTCCTCATTAGTCCTATCTTGATTACGATTTTGACCCTCATACGTATGATGTGTCATCACTGTTGGCCTCACCCTCAGGACTCCAAAAAATGAGTCATCTTTAATCCCTTTTCAGACTCTATAAACATGAAAATATTGTTGAGTGATCTTGTTGTCCTTCACGCTCGCCAAACTAAAACTTGAAGCCACATCTTTCTGGTCATATTTTACCCCTTTTTCGGTCTGGACAGTCAATTGTATGAACAAAGGTGTACTATAGGAACTCTGGTTTGCTAGAAGAGTATTCTCAAGTATAAGTTTAATCCTTTTTCAAGCCCGAGGGACTAAATTTACGAAAAAGGAACCTCCACAGAGTCCATAGTTAAGCTCTTTTTAGACTCCCTAAAATCGAAAAGATGTATGAGTGACCTTGTTCCTTCACACTCGTTAAATTGGTCCAGAAGAACATCCCCTACGAAGTCCATAGTTAATCTCTTTTCAGACTCTTTAAAATTGAAAAGATCGTCGAGTGACCTTGTTCTTTCACACTCATTAATTGGTTTAGAAAAAAATCTAATGGCATGAGTTTACCCCTTTTTCGACCTGTATATTAAGGAGGAAAAAGGTACACCTCGGGAGATTCGTCTCACCGGGAGAGTTCTCCTAAGTAGATTTTATACTTTTTTGGGCTAAGGAGACTAAATCTAGAAAAATGTTGCGACTCCATAGTTAAGCTCTTTTTAGACTCCTTAAAATTGAAAATATTGTCAAGTGATCTTGTCTTTGTCACACTCATTAAACTGGTTTCGAATAGACGTATTTTTGGTGTTATTTTATCCCTTTTTCGAACCGACTAGAATACCTTCGAAAAAGGTACCCCAACGGAGTCTCCTTTTATGCATTTTCAGACTCTCTAAAAATGAAAAACCACTGATCTTACCTTCTCTGGGCTCGTAAAAGATACATTGAAGGGGGTTTCATTGTGTCCTATTAATTGCATTTGTACCGCTGCGTCTTTGGCCTAATGTCGTCTCCATGTTGCTCTAAACTGAACCTTTGAAGCATGCCTTATACGCAAGCCTTGTATCACTTTGCCTCTGTGACCTGACACCTTGACCCATGGAGGAATTTTCCCAAGTGTCCTTTTCTTACACATGTCTCCTTGCTCTGAGCATTAGTGTGTTCCTTGTGCTTGGAAATAGTATTCTTGCGACACTCGTTCCTCCTTTGTAACATAGCATTATTTTATTCTTTTTCAAGCTCTTTCAAAATATTGAAAAAGATAAAAAAATCAAATATATCCCAAAAAGAGGACCGGAAATTTATTTTCTTTTTATAGCAGCACAATGATTCGCCCTTGGACAAAGAACATCCTTCCATTTGTTTGTCAATATTTGGGATTTAATATGACCTTAGGAAGTTGTTCTCACTACATAGAGTTGTGTCCTCCTTCATTTGGTTATTCTTCCAAACACATGGAGACTTTGCGTTGCCTCGTGCATCTTGAACTTATGTCAATTTCATGCTTCCTGAGTCTGATCATCTATTGTGCTATTGTCCAAGGGAAGTTTGTCTCCTTCCCTCATGCCCATCCATCCCGAAAGTCCAATCAAGTCCTTATTTGAAATCACTGAAGTTCTATGTCTGATCACCGAGATCCTCTTGTTTGTTCCCGATGAGTCATCGAATACCTCTAGGTAGTGAAGTCGTACACTCACATTACACTCCTACCTGAGTTTTGAAGATCTTTAAGTTTTTTCTCGAGCTCTGAAGGCCTCATCTCCAACCATCAAGCGTCAATGGCTTCTTGAAGATGAATACTATACATGTATATATTTGATTTTGAGATGTAGATCTACTGTGTATTTCTTGTGGATACACTTTATATAGTTATATGACATGGATCTTCATTTTATTTGATTGGAAACCATGATTTATTTTATCCTGAGCATGGGTATTCCCGCCTCGGTGAGACAATTATTATTTTTTCAGATGGCACCTCCCGAACTCTAGTCCCGGGTTCACTCGCTTCGTACATTGGTGAATATTTGTAATGTATTTTGGCCATCAGATTCTCTTATAACCTCACACATTAGGGGGCATCTGTTATAACCCTAAATTTCACCATACATGCATACCTGGCATCAAGCCATTTTACTTGCTATTTTTTCCAAGTCGTCACTGAGCAACTCTTCTTAAAAACCCTATTTTTGAAGATGTGCGCGCCCTGCACCACTACTTCCCATGTACACACACTTGTTACACTACTACAGCTCGTGTACATACTCTAGTTTCACCATTACAGCCCACGTATACCCACAAATGTTGCAAAAATTAAAAAGTTGCAAGGAATTCATTGAGATTACGGGCTATTGGGTAGTTTTCTAGCTGTCCCAACACCTATAGCCCATCACCCAACCGAATAACCATCCTTTTGTCATATAAAAGGAGGTGTTTGGGTCTCATTCCCAAGCCAATCATAAGAACAATGAAACTCTTCCTGTTTCACATCCCCTCCTTGCCCCATAAAATTGCAGCCACCTTGTGAGTTTTGCATCAGAATTCCCATTCTAGTCCTTTTTCCTCCATCATAATCCTATGCCATTTCCTTAGAAGAAGTGTGAGAGGAGAAATATATGTGGAATCATAGTTGGATCTTGGTGAAGAGGATCCCAGACCAGGTTCGAGGAGCAGTCATCAATCTCATTGTAAGTAAACTTTGTGATTCTAATAAAAGGAATACTTTTTTTGTCCCGCAATATGATGTGTTCAATCTTTATGTTTGATTCATGTTTTATACTGACATCTAACCCACTAATTCATATATGAGATGCATGTTCTTAGTTCTTTGTTTGTTTTTTTATGAATGCAATTCATCCTTGGGAGGAGAGTTGTAGTCGAGGAGCAATCGAACGCAAAAGGATCGACACCGAACGTGGAGTTTAAGGTAGAGTTACCGGATCTTTTCATCTTGTATTTCTTGTATGAATGTGGGGTATATTCAGGGTAATCTATAGAGTAGGAGACTTTTAGAAGGTTAGATTTGCCTACATTTTGAACCCTAGTGTAGTCCATAGGGGGGGTTCCCCGCTATAGCAAAGGGGTTACCAATAAGGGTCCCATTTTGTATGACAAAGAGCCTCTTATTCATATATAATAAAATAAATATATGGATGTTTTATTAAGGGTCCCATTTTGTTTTATTCTTTTTTGATAGAGTAGGAGACTTTTAGAAGGTTAGATTTGCCTACATGTTGAACCCTAGTGTAGTCCATAGGGGAGGTTTCCCGCTATAGCAAAGGGGTTACCAATAAGGGTCCCATTTTGTATGATAAAGAGCCTCTTATTCATATATAATAAAATAAATATATGGATGTTTTATTAAGGGTCCCAATTAGTTTTATTCTTTTTTGTTGTCCAATGTTCCTATGAAATGTTGCATCACTGAATAAATATATGGATGATTAAATAATACAACAAAGATATGTGAACACTGATGATATATCAAGATAATCCAAACATCATATCCAAATGCACTAATAAACATTTAATTTATATGAATACTATTATAAGATATATGTCAATTTTTTGATAAATAATGGAACTAAAAAATAACAATAATTGTGCATTGTCATGGCTCGATGCTTCTGAAAAGAGAAAATGACAATCGATGCGTTCAATGATAAAAAGCATCGGTGCCTTTAATTATAACACACACCGGTGTTGTAACATAATACGCATTAGTGCTGACATAAATTTAAAAAGCACTGATATTAATAATATTTTAACCAAAAATTATAATAATAATAATACGGCTTATCAGTGCATTCAATTTATAAGAGCACTAGTGCTTCTCTTTCACGAGGTTGCATTGTCACCTTCTTGACATCATGCACTGGTCCTGTTTGTTTTTTAACACATCAGTGCATGTTAACATTAATTTTCCCGGTGCTTTATTCCTATTAAGGCACCGATGTGTTTATGTTTATAAGAGCATCGATGCCCCATATTTCTTGGAAGGCCTCGATGCTTTGGTTGACATGTGATCACTGGGGCTTTAAGTTCAAGACTCCATCGACAATCGGTGTCATAGATTTGACTGGTGCATTGTTTTTATTAAAGCATCGGGTTGTAGTTTGTATAAATGCACCAGGGCTCCGATATTTTAGGACTCTCACAATGCCTATTGTGAAATGTAGGCACCAGTTTGTTAATTTTTTAAGCGCATTGATGCATAATTCTTGTGAAGCGCATCGCATGGAAAAAAATCCGCTACAACCTTCATTCACCAATTTTTTTTTAGTTATAATGAAACTCCGTTATAATCTTTGCAAAACCATTTGCTACCAAAAATAAATGTTTTTGTGGAGGTTTATTTGACAATTTTTGTCAATTTTTTTAACACTAAAAACCTCCACTATAACCTCCTCTAGAGGGTCTTTTCCTTGTAATGAATGTTATAGTCTAGGAAAATGATACAATATGGGAGACCATTTGATAATGATGTGGTGATATAATATTTTCCAAGTCCAACAATAGCATGGACTCACACAGGGCTATATCACATGGTATTCATTTCATAACATGAGTATAAGTATTCATTTACTTTGGCCACTACCTCATAACTAGGTCAACACAAAATTATATCATATGGATGCACCAAAATATTTCAAACAATCTTTACATGCCCAAGGATTTCCACCTTTATCATACCCTACATGGATATCAACCATACATATGCATTCATATATCATCAATATCATCTATGATATTTAAACATGGCTAAAGGAATTTTAGCTCAATTCCCTTTAGCACACATGCAATATTGACATGACCTCATTCATATTGGTGTGGAAGCCATCAACATCTCTAATTATAACTATTCAATTGGTGTCTCATGGGAGATTACATCATCCCTTTACTAACCTCTTGAAAAACATTCTCTTATCCTTATTCTTTCCCAGCTACACAACTAACAACAACCACATTTAGTCATCATACCACACTGATCACATGTGTAGTTACATACCATATTTAGCCAATATGAAACATGTTACACACACACACACACACAGATATTACTACATATTATCCCTAAATATGTGTTGTTTACACACATGCATTTCAACTATTTTTCTCTCTTTCACTTATTGACATGCCCATGCCTTACATATTTTCACATAGTAGCTTTCTTGTTCTATGGAAATATAAAAATATAACAAGATTTGGGTTAAGAAACCCCCCCTTCAAATCCATATGTATAGCATGGATTTCCACAAAATATTTGATCTACGCCATGGGCCTACTACCAATCACACAATGGATCATCACCCATGATTTTCTCACCCAAATAGAAATGATTAGTTCATAAACTATCTTTGCTACTTTCAAAAGAGTATAACTATACTCTATAAAAAAATAGAGTTTAAGGTGGTAAATATCCTTTACCATCCTAAATTCATTATTGGAAATGCCTATCTTTTGGTGTTTCTTTATATTATGTTAGGGACCTAATCTCTGTAACCCCTCACGTAGGTAGAATAATATATTTTCCATGTAATAAAGGCCAATATTAATAAGGCCTAGTAATAAAGAAGAATAAGTCAAATGTAAGAATACCTAATAGAATCTTTCTCTTCTAGAAGAGCTTCCTCTAGATTGTTATTTTGGTAGATATATTTATTATAAATAGGATTCGAGGGCATGAGAAGTCTTGTCTTGTATATTATTGTAATATAGATCTTCTTTGCTGGAGGTTTCTCCCTCAAAGAGGCAAGTGAACATTGCTATCATTAATAAAGGTTCTCTTATTGGGATATTCTGGTATTATTCTGATATTGATCTAGTTATATCATTGTTGTTCTGTCATTTATTGATAAATATTTATGTTCTGCATACTATATTATATCTGGAATATTGCAATTGGTATCATAGCACTTTCCTTGACAAAAAATTGTGGGTTAATTTATTTTTTCAGGGTAGAGACATATTTTGGCATCTTAAAGCTACAGAGATCTGTCGTTCAGTGCATAAATCCATGGTCAAGGAAGAATACACATAGGAACTACAAGTGGTACTTAAGTGCACATTATTGGCCACCATTGTAACCTATGTTGGTACCCCTTCGAGTGGTAGAGCATCAGACAACACATGTATACGGATCAGCCTAGACATTTTAAAGCCCTTTGTAGATAAATCGATCGGTCATCTCACTGCTATAGTGCCACCGAGAACATCACTCGGGAAGATAATATCTAGTACTTAGGTAGTCGAGTAGTACGACTAAGGGCATGGTCTAGCCTCCTTAGTTGGTGCCCTCGGTTATTGGGCCGAGTACTATTGTTGGACCCCGCACGTATATAGGAGAGCTATAACATAGAGAAAACCCTTGTCTGTAGAAACCCTACATACCCTAACCCATGGGATGGAAATAGAAACAAAACATACAATATCTATTGACGTGCAATTGTGCCTCCTGCATTCTAGTTGTGAAAATTACTACACATTTCTTCCTGTTAAGAATTTGAGCATTTCAACACTACAATATTCTTCAAATCAGAGTATAAGTCCATAGGAGAAAAAAAAAAAAAAGGATTTTGGATCCTTCTAGTACCATTATTTGAGCCCTATCCCATTGGATTCCTCTTTTCACCCCGATCGCAGTCATACCTATCATTTTTCAACAATTTGTTTTTCCCATGGACCCGAACCCCTTCTGACACTCTTATTTGGTCCTTACCCCATTGGATTCCTCTCGTTTCCATGATTGTTGTGATACCCTTCATAGATAACCCCTTTTCTATGTGGTCCCACATGTCCCTTTCCATTTTCCCTCTTTATCATGGCCCACACTCATAGCCAATATTTGGAAGCCCGCTTCAATTCCTTGCACTCTAATTTCAAAGAGACCCAACAGGAAGTGTGGTAGATCGGTGCCAATATTTCCACCATCAATAAAAACATGCATTCCTCCATAGACGAGAAAAGGGAAACCATCAAACAAGACCTTTCTACCCATCTTGCATCCTTCACTACCATGATCTGCGCCAAGTTGAATATCCCTACAAACCTTACCTCCTATGACCCACCTTTGCACCCCGAAGGTGAAACTTCCTCCAATTCCCAAACTTTTCAGCCCTGTCACTTTCAGTGTGACCTATGCCTTCCACGTGTGGATGTGAAAAAATTTGATGGCTCAGATCCCATCGGTTGGGTAACTCAAATGGAACATTATTTCTCTTTGTACGACATTACAAATGAGTTGTCCAAACTCCAGTATGGTGTTCTCCATCTAGATCAAGAATTTTAGCAATGGTGGAAATGGAGAAAAAATTGTCGCCAAGGGTATGTGGCTTGGACACAATTTGTTGCAGAGCTTTATGAACGTTTTGACACTGACACAAACCACTTAGGTCCAGGGATTATTTTAAGGATGGAAATTTATTTTAAAATGTAGAAACCTTGGCGAATGTTACTAATCCTTCATATGCCAACTATAAATGATTAGCGATATTTTTTAAAAAATATTCAAATTTCTAAGGATTTTATATAGTTTTTATAAAATTTCGGTGATTTTTAAGGTAAAATAATTTTATCCTATAGAATTTGGGCAAATCATTTTTAAAATAGCAAATTTCATTTTTGGAAAAACCATGGAAAATTAGCCCACGAGGGAAATTTGGCCCCTAAAATCATCCCTGCTTAGGTCATTTGACAAAGTTGAAACAATCTGGCATAGTGGAATAATTTAGAGCTTCTTTTGAGTGATTGGATTTCAAAACAGAGGGCATGTCTGATGCTTTTTTCCAAGAATTCTTTATCAGTGGCCTCAAGGATGAGATATGTACCCACGTCCTCATGGCTCATCCTCAAAGTTGTGTGGAAGATACTAAAATAGCTAAGGAAGCACAAAAGGTTGTCGCTTCTCAAACCAGAAAACCCTCCCTCATTCTTCACCCTAAACCAGTCACTTCCCCTCCTTCTACTCCACTAAAGATCCAAAAATTGACCCGGGCAGAAATGGTTGAACAAAAACTCAAGGGCCTTTGTTATAATTGTGATGAAAAATATTTTCCTGCGAACAAGTGTAAAGAACAAAATATTTTTATGGCCATCTCTAAGGATTTTTATGAAGAAGATGTTGAGGCTCCCTTGGTGTTCGAGTCACATGAACCCATTGACATGACTCAACCTTCCGACCCTACAGAAGTTGAACCGGTCATTTCCCTAAATTGTCTCACTAAATTCTCTGCTCCCCAAACCCTCAAGATAATTGGTTAGATTAAGCATTGGAAGGTCATCATCCTAGTTGACAATGGAACCACCCATAATTTTATTCATCACTGCATTCCCAAGAAACTAATTGTTATATCTGTTGGCCCTTGACCAAGTTTTGGAGAACCTTGGTCGTGTTTGACCATTTTTGGGACTTCGACAGGCTGGTCAAAGACGGAGCACCTAGGCAAAGTGGAGATCACGGGATCTCGCCCCCTTTTGCGGGATTTTTGGGTTTTAGGGATTATCTAATGGGTATGGGATGTTGGCCCATGGGTTTACCCATGTTTAGGCCCCTTTTGTAATGTATAAATAGATATCTAAGTGATGTAAGAAGTAGTAGTTGGATCTATGTGATTGAATTGGCTTTGTGCCAGAACCTGTGGAGGTTGCTAAGTGCGAGTAGTTGTGAATTATTCATGCATACTATATGTTGAGACTTGTAGAGTTAAGTGAAAGTGATTATAAGGAGGCTTTGTGCCCTGACCTAATTCAGGGAAGGAGGATCTAGCGAGGTGTGCACAGATCTCCTGTCCTATGTGGAGTTAGCTTTGTGGCTCTGTGCATGTAAGGAGATTGGAAGAAGCTAATAAAGAAGAGAAAAAGAGTTGGTGGATGTAGCCTCACACTGGGGTGAACCACGTATATCCTGTTTTATTGTGATTTATGTTATATTGTCCTTGTATTTTCTTAGTGCATTGTTAGGATAGATAGATATATGAATGCTTAGTGCTTTATGATGTGAATAAATGCTAGATTTTCTTTGATGCTATGTGTTGAATGGTTAGATGTGGTTAGATATTGATTAATACTGTGTTGTTATGTAATTAGGGTTTTAACCTGTGATGTGAATAAGGTTTAAAATACTAATGAATGTTAAATGTTAAGTGCTCTGTTAAGTATTGTGATCATAGATATGTGTCCCAGCTAGGTTGTAGACACTTGAGTCATGAAACCCCCCCTACTTCTACCTCAGGTCAGACTTCATATGCTTTGCAGGTGTTTTCGAAAGGGCTGGTAGTTAGGTTTTTGTTGGTGTGTTTTTGAAGCGTTGAACCCTGGGTCTGCCCCTGTGCCAACAAATGGTTCCATTGTCGGGACATGAAACTACGATTGCTAGGAACTAAAGAAAAGAGAAAGCTATGTGTGTAGATCTGTTACTGTAGTGCGCAATATTCTACTTGACATGTGAACCTTTGTGCTAAGAAAGGAACCATATCTAAAGAAAAGAGGTAAGATCTTAAAACTTTTTGCTACGATAAAGGTAAGATAGGTGGGAATGTTTTCTTCGAAAGTATGAATCTAGGTATGTTTGATAGAGTTTTTCAAGTATGAATCTAGGTATGTTTGATAGAGTTTTTCCTAGTTTGAAAACTAGGGCACAACTAGAAGAAAAAATATTTGATATGAATAGATCTGATAAAGATAGTGAAAGATATGTTATTCATATGCATAGAAATAATTTTTGGACTAACAAGTGGATGCAGGACCCTAGAAAGGATTTTTGTAGATTGCAGGTCCATCACTATGATCCCAGTGCACAGTACAAAAAAGGTTGGGGATCATTTAAGAGAAAGAGAGGATTGACATTATGTTATTGTTGCAGAAGACCGAGACATATTGATAAAGAATTCCCTAGTAGAGGTCCTATTTGTCTTTGTTGTAAAGATGTTGGTCATGAAGTTTTGTATTTCCCTATAATGATTGCTAAAGTTGAAAAGATGAACATGAGACAAGAAAACTCTGAAGAAGGTCAAGAAACTAAGGATATGGTAGAGCACAAGAAAGAATCAGAGACTATATTATTATAGAAGAAAGAAACACTGAATGATCACAGAGACATCATCTTACCAGAGATCTTAAAAGAGAAGGACTGCATAGAAATAAGAATAGGAGACTTCAACATAGACTGTGTTCTGGATGACGAAACATGGGTGAACATTATTCCATAAAGTACTTGGGAAATTTTGGGAAAGCCTACTATGGTTCCTTCATTGGGAGGGATAGTCTTGTTTAAAGGAAAGATGATAACCCTATGTGGAAGACTTACTCATGTACCTATGATTTCCCATGGAACATCGACATAAGAATAATTTGAGGTCATTCAGTTTGTTGAGAACAACTCTCCTTTTGAACTTTTGTTAGGAAGGACCTGGATTGAGAATGATCAGACCCGAAGGAAAGAAGAGAAGGAAGACATAGAACAAAAAAAACAAGAATTAAGGGACTTCATAGTCAATAAAATAGAACGACTAAGAGAAGAACAAGAGGACAAGTAGAAGCAATTGAGGGCCAGATACCTAGCTGTCGAAGTTGAAAGAACACAAGAAGGCTTAAAGAACCTATCCATGTAGGAGAGAATACCACCTACCCCAGAAACAGTATCAGAAGAAGTATTACCCTCGAACCCTATGAAAGACCCTCGATAGTGCACAGTTACTTTGCTAAGAGAGGATAAGAACAAGAATGGAAAGAGGAACCCATAGACTTATATCACAGGAAATAATGCAAGAAATCTCAGTAAGAAGAAAGCAACGCTAGAAAAGTTGCAATAGGTTCCAGAAAAGACTTCACGGAATGTAGGCTTGCACAACTTGAACCTCACTGGAATAGAAGAACAATGCAGACTGGCACTTCACCATGGCAAAGCTATATGACCGTTGGAGGCATCCCAGCCATTAGAATGATGCTCCAGAACAGTTAGAAATGTATTTATTGTAGGAAATATTTCCATTGGACCATTGGGACCACGACACAACGGATTGGAGGTTCCAGAAAAGACTTCGCGGAACGCAGGCTTTCACAACTTGAACCTTGTCGGAATAGCAGAACAACCCAGACTGGCACTTTGCCGTGACAAAGATATATGATTGTTGGAGGTGTCCCAGACATTATAATGATGCTTCAGAACGGCTAGAAATATAGTTATTGCTGGAAAGATCACCATTGGACCGTTGGGACCGTGCCACAACAGATTGAATCATATTGATTAAGGAATTATGACCTGTTGGAGGAACCCGTTATGACATTTTCTATTTAATACGTCGAATACCTCACTGTGGACACCTTTTCTACCTAAGATATTCGATCCCACAGAGAAATCATTGCTATTGCATTGTGCATTTGAGACCTCGCCACCCGTTTTGTTTACCTTGAGCATCCATTCACCTACCTGAGATATTTGATCTTGAGCGTGCATATTGGATGACCTTAGCGCAGTAGAGAAATCTATCGAAGAGATTTTGATTGACCTTATGGCTAAGAAGGTCATGTCCATAGTAGTACAGGCCTCATCGATAAGAGGATTGCAAGAATCCCCCTCGACTGCACATCGATCTGGGCCATCCCGAACCACGACAGAGAAAATAAGCAAGCACAACGATGACCTAGCGAACACGAAGATGATCCCGTTAGTCTTTCCCGACTACATCCTGCCTCTAGCTGGCACGATTAGTCATGAAAACATCCCAATATATTTCAAATAAACACTCATCACTACGTACCTCTCGAAGGGGATATGCGCAGTTGGACTGCAGCTAGGACTAATCCCTGATCTTAAGTTCAACGAATTTAACTTAGGAGATAGGAAGAATCATGTGATGATCGCACCACATAGGTATTTAACAAAGATGATGGGGAATAATCCAAAGATATTCCCCTAGCCATGGATTAAGGAGATAGCGAGGTCCACCATCCTTAACATTATGAAGATACACCACTTCGGTCGACATCAGGAGGTTAACACGTGTGTTAACATCCTCCTTTCGTGCTACCATGGAGGTTATCTCTGTTTGGATAGACACATGACTGTGGATCCAACGTTGATCCACATGATCACTGGGCTAAGCATGCAAGGACCGGACCCTCAGAAATTCTACCCAGGGAAGGCTACAGATCACACCCTGGCGTAGCGAATAAAGGAAACCTACAAAGATGTGGAGAAGGGGAAGTGAGGATACAAGGTAATGTCCATCCAAGATAGCACAGTGTGCCTAGCTTGTGAGTTTATTGTTGGTAAGCTCGTCAGGGAGAACAGACCAACGCAAGTCATGGGGTTTATCGTCGACTTTGCAGGGAAGTGCATTGAAGGGCTGCAGCTGAACTAAGCGAGATACCTTGTCAATGAGTTAGAGAAGGATTGTTATGCAACACACGACCAAGGTTATGAATTCCACTTTAGTTGGTTGTTGATACTCATAGAATTTGTCACATGGGAGACACCATAGGGAGCGACATTCCCTGAAGTCAAGCCATTCGAACCACTGGCCGCAAGGTTCACCACCTTGTGGTACATGAGAGACATGGATAAGCCATGGTAGTCGAGCGTTGTCTTACACACTTACTACTTACAGCTCATGTGAGTCATTGAGTCATTCCCTCGAATGACTCTAAACACCTTGCATACTTACAGGCCACTCACGAAGTTCCACACAGACCTCCATTTCATTTACATCACTACGCGTAGGGATGAAAGCAAGAAGGAGCTGCAGTCTTATTACAAATTAACTAATGAAGACATGGAGGAGATAACCAAGGAATGGTCAGTTGAATTCCTTGCACTAGTCGAGCAGATAGAGCTCTCCGACCCTGATATCATCGGAAGTCCTCTGGTCACCCGAGAAGAGTATGATGGACCAAGAAACGCCAAGAAGAAGAAGAAGGAAGAGGTGTAGGAGATAAATAATGCATCAGAGGAAAATATGTCTGAGTCACCTAGAGGAGGAGGAGATGATGAAGTAAACCAAGAGGAGGAAGGGGAAGAAGACAAGAAGGAAAAGGGATAAGTTACACCACCGAAAGATCCCCTTATAGAGGCCGAGACGTCAAAGAAAAGGAAGGTTTCTCCAAAGAAACCCTTAGCGCAAAATAAATCTTGAGCCAATAAGCCTCAGTCATAGACTGTTCTCACAGTGGATGACATTGACCTCATCATTGCAGTTGTAGCAGATACTTCGGAGGATATTTTACAGTGAAATGAAGCCAAGTAGTAAACGATGTATGATAGAATTGAGGCAGAGCTGAAAGGGGTACAACGAGCTCTCTATTCGAGCCACGTAGTGTCTACTGCATCATCGTCATCAGAAGGTATATAATTGGGAGATGAGCCTGCCTAACTACATAGATTAGCATATGCAACAGAGGCTTGCCTTCAATGAGTACAGGAATAAAAAGAGTAGGCCACAGAGGCCTTGAAGCAAGAAAAGGAGGAAGCCCTAGATCAACGTCGTGTTGCGTAGCAAGAGAAAGATGACCTCTGGGTGAAGTTTGAAGAGGATAGAGAGTAGATCTAGAAAGAAAAAGAATAGTTTCTCATGGAGAAGATTGGGGTTAGAGAAGCAGTAACTAGAGAACTTCACTATGTGTCAGGCCTGGCCTAGATGGAAGAAGAGATAGTTGAAATCCAAGTGGGGAATCTCACTGAAGCCATTCAGTAGCTTCAAGAAAGAGTATCAGAGCTGGAAGTACAAGCAATGTCGAGCACTCCGCAAGAAGTGCGAGATCAAAGGGAAGAAACTGCCAGGAGTGCAGTAGAAAGAATCAAGGCATTGGCTTTAGAATGAAATAAACTCAGTAACTGAAGTGTGCAAACCCATGAGCACCTTGCAAAAGACCCAGAGTTGAGGATATTGGAGACACAGCTCCAGGAGGCGAAGCAGTAAGCATCGATAGTGCAAGTGCAGTTGAAGCTTCTTTCAGCAGTGGAAAAGATGAAAAGGTCACAGGAGATGCATGCAGTTCAGCAGCAGGTTACTGCTATCCAGAGCCGAGTTATGGAGATGATCCAGAGACTCTAGTCGGTGTAGGATGAATCCTACACATTTTTTGAAGAGATCGAGGGACAAGGTCCATAGCTGGACAAGGTGGTCACAAAAGTAGAGGAGCACCTAGAAGGGCATGTCACCGAGCAATTCATTTAGGAGTTCGTCGAGCAGGAGGCCTTGGAGAAGCAACAAGTCAAGGTAGCTCGAGTTAAGCTCAAGGCCTTAGAAGAAGAATTACCCAGATCAGAGTGACTCAGGATGAGTCACAAGTGAGTGTTGGGGGCATGTTGGCCCTTGACCAAGTTTTGGAGAACCTTGTTCGTGTTTGACCATTTTTGGGACTTCGATAGGCTGGTCAAAGATGAAGCACCCAAGTGAAGCAGAGATCGCGGGATCTCGCCCCCTTTTGAGGGATTTTTGGGTTTTAGGGATTATGTAACAAGTATGGGATGTCGGCCCATGGGTTTAACCATGTTTAGGCCCCTTTTGTAATGTATAAATAGATATCTAAGTGATGTAAGAAGTAGTAGTTGGATCTATGTGATTGAATTGTCTTTGTGCAAGAACCTATGGAGGTTTCTAAGTGCGAGTAGTTGTGAATGCTTCGTGCATACTATATGTTGAGACTTGTATAGTTAAGTGCAAGTGATTATAAGGAGGATTTGTGCCCTGACCTAACTCGGGGAAGGAGTATTTGGTGAGGTGTGCGCAGATCTCCTGTCCTATGCAGAGTTGTCTTTGTGGCTTTGTGCATGTAAGGATATTGGAAGAAGCTAATAAATAAGAGAAGAAGAGTTGGAGGACGTAGCCCCACACTGGGATGAACCATGTATATCTCATGTTATTGTTATTTGTTCTATATTGTCCTTGTATTTGCTTAGTGCATTGTTATGACAGATAGATCTATGAATTCTTAGTGTTTTATGATGTGAATAAATGCTATATTTTCTTTTATGTTTGAATGGTTAGATGTGGTTAGATCTTGATTAATACTGCGATGTTCTGTAATTAGGGTGTTAACCTGCAATGAGAATAAGGGTTAAAATACTAATGAATGTTAAATTATAAGTGCTTTGTTAAGCATTGTGATCACAGATCTGTGTCCCAGCTAGTTTGTAGACACTTGAGTCCTACTACCCCCCCTGCTTCTACCTCTGGTGAGACTTCATCTGCTTCGCAGGTGTTGCCGAAAGGGCCAGTAGTTAGGGTTTTGTTGGTGTGTTGTTGAAGCGTTGAACCTTGGGTCTGCCCCTATGCCAACAATATCCGAGCATTCAACAACTTTCAAATCATGATTTTCAATGGTGGGTCCATGAAATGTGGGGGGAGTTGTGAAAATTTGAGTCTCCAAATTGGTCAGTACCACATGAAATCTCATATGTTTTCTATCGACATGGGTGGTTGTGATATTGTATTGGGTGTCGAATGGATAAGGACTATGAGTCTCATTCTCATCAATTTTTAGGAATTAACCATGCAATTCAACCAGGAGGGCCAACAATATAAGTTCCAAGGAATCATATCCAGTTCCCATGACATCATCAGTTCCTATTTCATGGAAAATCTCTTCAAAAAATGTCATTCTAACATTATTTCACAACTCCATTCCATTCACACCACTGAGATAATCTATGTGCCTCTTGACCTCCAATCCATCCTCTCCAAACATAAAGTTGTTTTTTATGCTCCCCAGGGCCTTCCTCCTTCCCATGTTGTTCATGATCATTCTATTCCCCTTGTCCCCAACATCCTTCATTACAATGTTCGTCCCTATCGTCATCCATTTGCCCAAAAAAATGAAATTGAGAAAATTGTCTAAGAATTTCTTGCTGCAAGGGTTATCTATCCTATTACTATCCCCTATTCTTCTCATGTGTTCACGGTAATTAATAAATAAGGATCTTGGTGCATGTGTCTTGACTTTCGTGCCCTCAACAAACTCACCATAAAAGGAAAATTTCCCATTCCTATCATTGATGATCTCTTGGATGAATTAAGTGGTCCCTAGTTCTTTACTAAACTTGATCTTTGTTATGGCTACTACTAGGTACGTATGAAAGAGGATGGCATCCCTAAGAATGAATTTCTAACTCATGAGGAACACTATGAGTTCTTGTTCATTCCCTTTTTCTTGTGTAATTCTCCATCCACTTTCCAAATCCTAATGAATCATGTCTTTTATCCTTTTCTCCGTCATTTTGTCTTAGTTTTCTTTGATGGTATTCTTGTCTATATTAAAACCTGGACAAACCATATTTCTCATGCAAATCGAGTTCTTCATCTACTCTCTTAGCACCAAATTTTCCTCAAACAATATAAATGTTCTTTTGGATCCTCGGAAGTCGAGTACTTGGGTAATATTGTTGGAAAGGAAGGTGTCGGGGTGGATCCTATGAAGATTGAAGCTATGAAGGATTGTCCTCACCCCAAGACTCTCAAAATATTGTGTGGTTTTCTAGGCTGAACGGGTTATTATCGTAAGTTTGTTAATAATTATGGAAAGATTGTGAAACCTCTCACTGCTCTCCTTAAAAATAATTCTTTCACTTGGAATCTTGTAGTTGATCAGGCCTTTCAAGCCTTGAAAGTGGATATGTGCACCACTCTTGTCCTAGCCCTTTCTGACTTCACAAATACCTTTTTCATAGAATGTGATGCTTCTGGGAGAGGAATTGGAGCAATCTTTATGAAAGATGGTCATCCTTTGGCATTTACCAACAAACAATTGTCAAAACGACATTTAGGCCAATCAATCTATGAAAAGGAAATGTTGGATATTCTACATGCGGTGGACCTCTAGCACCCTTATCTATTAGGGAAACATTTACAAATTAAGACAAATCATCATGTCCTCAAGTATTTTTTGGAGCAACGTCCTTCCTCCCTGGAGAAACAAAAATTGGTGACTAATTTATTTGTATATGATTATGAGATCATTTACAAGAAAGGAAAAGACAATGTGGTTGTTGATGCTCTTTCCAAAAAATATGAAGATGGAGGGTCCCTTTTTTCCCTCTCCTTCATTGTGCCATATTGGTTCCAAGATGTTCACTGGGAATGGCTACAAGATCCCAAAATTTCGCATCTAATCCAACAATTGCAAGCCAATTCTCCAATTTTCCCAGGGTACTCTTGGCACAATGATGAGCTTCACTGCAATTTTTGTCCATACTTAAGTAAACAATAACAAATTAAATCCACGGTGCTTTAACAACTTCATGCGACACCCACAATAGGGCACTCGGAATTTACCAAAACCTATGACCGAGTCAAACGTTCTTTTTTCTGGAATGGTATGAAACTGAATGTTTTCACTTTTGTGGTAGAATGTGATGTTTTTCAATGGAAAAAGGGAGAAACAATCAAATATTCTGACAAACTACAACCTTTGTCGATTCCACCTACTATTTGGAGGGATATCTCTATGGATTTCATTGTGGGATTACCAAAATCGAGAAATAATTTAGTCATCATGGTGGCAGTTGATCGTCTTTCCAAGCATGCTCATTTATATGCTCTTCAACACCCATTTAGTGCCTCCACTGTGGCTCAAATTTTAATGTATTATGTATTCAGGCTTCATGGCATGCCTCATTCTATTATTTCTGATCGATATCCCACATTCACCAGCAATTTTTGGCAAGAAATGTTCAAGCTACAGGGAACCCAATTGCATCTAAACACAGCCTATCATCTCAAGACTGATGGTCAAACTGAAGTTGTCAACAAGTGTTTGGAAACATATTTGAGGTGTTTTGTATCTGAAAGACAAACTTAGTGGGCTCAATGGTTACCACTATCTGAATGGTGGTACAATAATTCTTACCATACAACTAATCGCATGACTCCTTCTAAAGAAACATATGGAAAAAATCCCCCTTCAGTTCTCTCATACATGTCAAGTGTCTTGAAGGTCTAGGCGGTTGACCAAAATCTTACAGTTCGTGAGGCTATTCTCCATACCATCAAAAGATAATTTGGTCATGGCTCATAATTCCATGAAGCAACAAGTAGATCAAGGTCGCTCTGAACGTCAATTTTCTAAAGGAGACTAGGTGTTTCTTCAACTACAACCTTATAAGAATACTTCACTCAAGGTCGAACATTGTTAGAAATTGGTGCCCAAATTTTATGGTCGTTATATAGTTCTCAGCGCATGGGACAGGTGGCCTATCAGTTAGCTTTGTCCAATCATTCTAAGATCCACCTTGTTTTTCATGTCTCCTAATTAAATAAGGTGATTAGAACTAAGTACCAAATGCAAACTAGCCTCCTCGAGTTGGATGAAGAAGGATCCATCTAGTTGTCGCCACAAGAATTCTTGGACTAGCATGAACATCATCTCCATCAATGCACAATCAAGGAAGTGTTAGTACAATGAAAAGATACAACTCCAACAAATGCCACTTGGGAGACAACTACCATTATGCAACAATTTCCTCATCTCAAGCCTTGAGGACAAGGCTATTTTTAAAGGGAAGGGCATGTTAGGGACCTGACCTCCCTAACCCCTCACATAGGTAGAATAATATATTTTCCATGTAATAAAGGCCAATATTAATAAGGCCTAGTAATAAGGAAGAATAAGTCAAATGTAAGAATACCTAATAGAAGCTTCTACTTATAGAAGATCTTCCTCTAGATTGTTCTTTTGGTAGATATACTTATTATAAATAGGATTCGAGGACATGAGAAGTCTTGTCTTGGAGATTATTGTAATAGAGCTTTTCTCTGCTGGAGGTTTCCCCCTCAAAGAGGAAAGTGAACATTGCTATCATTAATAAAGGTGCTCTTATAGTGTTATTCTACTATTATTATGATATTGATATGGTTATATCATTGTTGTTTTTCCATTGCTTGCTAAATATTTATGTTCTTCATACTATATTATATATGGAATATTGCATTTTCCTTAATTTTGCAGCTCTCAAGATGCCTTTAAGACTTGTCCAACTATGCAACTTTGTTTTCATTCCTTGGAGAATTCTAAGTGAAGTTGTGACTCTATCTCACAACATAGTTTCACATAGTGGATTTATTCAATCTACTAATAATGAATCTCAAGTGAATTGAATATCCTTCACTTCATGTTATCCAAGGATGCTTCAAGATTTCCTCTATTTTTTAATGAATTGCTCTATATTTCTTAGGGAAGTCTAAATCCAAGCATAATATGGTCCTTTATCATCAACTACTTTCAAATCAAGGTGAAGTTTGTCATTCTCCAAATTCCTTTACACATATTTTTTTGGTTCACATTTTGCAACTCTTCTAGGAATACATATATCTTGTCCACTAACAAGGTTCACCCATATCATGCATGAAGTACATGATTTATTATTCCTAGTAGATTCTATTTACCATACCAGGATTTCAATGATACCTTCTAATGAAATCACGATTACCATTTTTCTTTGCAACCTCCATTACTCGGTTGATTTTCCCTATCTAAAGGTTCAAGAGCTTGCATCCTTCTTTATTCATAAGGATGTCATTTTCTATTTTCTAGTATATTCCCTATTCCTTATACCTATCTCTATCAATTTTCTAAATACTATGACCATATTTGACATTTAATATATTCCACAACTCCTCCTTTCATTATAGATTGTGTGTGCTTATCATAATCAATGCATTGTATGCACTCTTGCTAAGGCACTGAAAATCCTAGTTCCTTCTCTTCTCTGACTTGACCATAAAGTCAATTTGCAAGAAACCTTGGTTTTATTTATTCATGGAATTTATCCATATTATTACCAAGTAATGATAATAGTCTCTTAGTTTGAATATCTCTACTCATTAAAGAGTGTTGTCATATTTATAGGTTCCTTTGACCATTCTCAGTCTAGTGTTAAACCTACTTGCTAACAAGCACCTTGAGTTTCCATGCATTTTCCCAAACAATTGTTCCTCCACATCATGGTGTAGGAACAATTATGAAATATATGTAGTCCTCCTATGGTCATTTTTGGATCTGAAATGTTGATAATTCTTCATGGACCTCTTTCCCCAAGTTTAGGATACTTCAATTCCATTCACATTGATAAATACTTTAGCGTAACCGTATGAATATTTTAAATAATAAACCTTTTACCTATCCTCCTCCAAATTAATTTTGCAATTCCTATATTCATGATCAATTTTGAGCTTCACGTTAGAAGTTATCCATTATAGATTGGTGCCACATGTCCATGCCACACGACCTTATCTTCAGTTAACCAATTACCTATTTTTCAAATGTGGGTTAAACCTCAACTATAGATTTGGATCATGATATATGATCTATATATTTGTAGGTTTTAAAGGTTACCCCTCCATGATGTGTAATTTTATAACCCACACCAATAAAAGGTGTCATGTGCCTCCCTACTTATGGTATCCAACACATATCATTTTAGCACTTCCACCATGGATGTATCCCACACCATTGATCATAAACTCATCGGATGAATCTCTATGGGTCTAAAAGGTTATTTTCCTTGAGTGTGTAACTCTATGAACCAAACCAATAGGATGATGTCAAATGGAAACTCCATATCCCTTCCACCGGTGTTAACCATGTGTATTTCTCAATCTAATTGAACTTTGGTTCTTTATCTGGATATGATCCAATGATATAGATCACTACACGTATTATGACCATCACTTTCCCATCATGAATCTATATATCCCACACAAATGGGAATGTGCCAGGTGTCCTCCCTACATAACACTTTCCTTCTTAACATGTTTGTCATTCAACATTGGAATGAACCCATATTGTTGGTTTGAATCATGATCAATGGTCCAAATCACTATGTGAGAAAATTCATAACCCACACAAATATTGGAATGAACCCATATTGTTGGTTTGAATCATGATCAAGGGTCCAAATCACTATGTGAGAAAATTCATAACCCACACAAATAATGGTGCACCACGTGTCGTCTTCATGTAACCTCTACCTTTGTTAAAATGAAACACATCTCCTCTAGGATCAAACTCCCACCATCAATATGGGATTCGATATACAACCTAGATCTCTATGGGTCAGGATGTCTCTCCTTCATGTGGGTGCACTTTTATAACTTGCACCAATTAAAAACTACCATGTGCCTCTAGTTGATCCAGGGGATAAAACAAATGCTCAAAAATGAAAGTGTTCAAAATTTCTCTAAAATTCCTTCATTATGTATATCTCATCCTCACGATCCCAACGCAACTTGAACGGGCTCAAAGAAAGTTTGTATGAGGGAGATATCGTGTTTTGTCTGTTTTCCCAAACAGGGAAAATTTTGTTGACTGTACATTCTGTATAGTCCTTACAGGTTGACGTGGAAGTTGATCGTACAGTTTTTATGATCGTACAACTAATTTAGAAAGGTTACTTGGTAGGATGATGTGGCAAGTCGTGACTTGGAAGGTTGACCATGCATAGGTATGACGTGTCAGCTTACATGGATGATTGAAAGGGTGCCATGTGGACCAGCCGGGGGCTACCACGTGGCACCCCCTTGGTGTTTAGTGGTGTTAAATTTTATATGAGATCCATGGGGATCGAACCTATGACCTTCGGACCAGGAAGATTCTTCACATAGGCCAGGCCACCAGCCCGCCTACATGTGGTTCTTAACCTTATAGTTCTTAACTTATATTTAAAGTTGAATGTTGTTTCATTTGGGTGGAAAAAGGGTAGGGGCTTATCCCCAGCCCATAGTCACACACTACAATCGTTACCATATGATCGATAGCGTGCATATAGAGGTTTAGCCAGCGGGTGCGGGGAGTTAGGCTGGAACCTGGCCACATGGGGCCATGCGACCAGAGTCTTTGTTGCATAAGGCGCTCACACCCTAATGGTGCGACATTTTTGCCCACAATCCAGAATGGCACATGGAGTCAGGTTTTAGCATGAGAAAGCACGCAGAGGCTGAATTGGCATGATATTGGGTGCATTTTGGCAATCAGAGACAATAGGTTATTGGGGAAAACTTCTAGGAAGTGTATTATCTTCAATTTTTTTCCAAACCGGGTGTAGAAAGAGCCCAGCTTGGGTTTTTTGGGCATTCTGGAGAAATTGGAGCCATCTATTTTGCATTCTGAGCATTGTAAAGCACTGATTTTAACACTTTGAGAATACAATGAAAATGATCCATGGGAAGATGGACCAGGAGATGTATCCCAAGAGAGGGGTGAACTCCTTTATCATTTTGTTATGTTATGTGCTTATTTTGATGGTTGTTTATGATTGTTTATGTTGTTCATTTTAAATATAAAAAACTCAATATTTTCATGTTCTTGCAACTTGATCCTATTTCCCAAGACACATACATATTTCACTTGCAAATTTATATACACAAGCATTTTTCATTTTTATATCAAGTTGGTATCAGAGCAAAGGTATTTGAAGGTTTTATTGTTTGCAAGTGTTTTTTTTTCTGATGCTTACAAGGTTGAAGCTCACAATAGGAGAAGGACAACTTGTGGATCCAAGTTATAAACTCTCAAGAAGGAGAACAATATATTCACCTCAAGATTCAAGGAGGCATTCACCAATTATGGCTAATGAGGAGAGTCATGAAATTCCTACTTCAGAAGAGGAAAATTTCAAAAAAGCCTTTTATGATATGACATAAATGGTGAACGTTTTATTTGAGGAAAGGAATGCAAGTTTTCAAGGTGAAATATCAAATTCTCAAAGAGGTAATGAGGATAATGGTGATAAGACTCCAAAAGGAAATGGAGGAAATGGAGGAAATGGTGATACTCCACCTCCATCTTCCACTTCTTATACCATTTCACAACCACCTCCAAATTCTCCAAAAGAACATGGTAGAATTCCTCCATAAACTCCTTTTCTTAAGCTTGATATTAAGTTTGAATTCCCTATGTACAATGGAGAGGTAAATGCTAAGAAATTGGATAATTGGATTCGTCAGATTGAAGTGTATTGTAGGATACAAAGAATCCAAGATGATGAAACTAAGATTCAACTTTCTTCTATTATATTGGAAAGTACAACACTCATTTAGTGGGAAGCCAAAACTCAAGAGGACATGAAGAAGCATGGTAAAGTTTTATTCTCTTGGAATGATTTTATTATTGCAATTAAAAGGCAATTTTATCCATTATCATACATGCAGAAATATATCATGGATTAGCAAAACTTTCTAAGGCAAGCTAAAGGGAAAAATGTGCAAAGCTGCACTCAAGAATTTAGGATAATAGATTTGATTTTGGGTATAGATTTATCTTCTCAAGAAACATTACTCAAATACATTGGAGGATTCCATAGTTACTTGAGACACACAATTCTTATGTTTAACCCTACAAATCTAGATGAAGTTTGTGTACAGGAAACTCATTAAAAGTAAGAAGAAAGAATGCTCCTCAAGAGGGCATCAAGAACCCATTTTATAATGGAGACAAAGGAAATGGAAATAAGAATGATTCAGTCAAGAAAGAGGGAGAAAAAATCTCATGTAAACACTGTTCAAAATATGGCCATGATTAAGACCATTGTTGGAAACTTCATCTTGAAATGAGACCCAAAAATTTCAACAACAAAGTGAAACCAAAGACTGTTGCAACTACACAACATGATTTAGGATCTGATTTGGGAGATGAAACAAAAATCACATCCATGGGTTTTCAAGTTAAGGACTCTATTGCCAATACTCATTATTCAAGTAGTAGCCTCAATGAAACTCAACATGAAAAAGGAAGAATAGAGATTTTCCACATGAGGGTAATTTCAAAGCATACCAAGATAGATACTCTATTTGATATTGGTTCTCAAGCAAACCTCATTTCCGAAGACACTGTTAAGAAATTGCATTTGGAAAAAACTCCTCATCCTAAACCATATACTCTAGGTTGGATATGTGAAAATTCCAAATTGCATGTGGCAAAAAGATGTAAACTGAGATTTTCCATCACTACAAACTTTATAGATGAGGTAGAGATTGATGTCATTCCATTGGATATTTGTGGTATTGTTTTGGGAATCCCATATTTATATGATAGGGGAGCCATATTTCATCGTCATGAGAACAAATATAAATTGTTTAAAAATAGAGTTGAGTACATTGTTAGAGCACATACAAATAAGTTGAATTTTTCACTTGTAAATGCTGGACAAATGAAGATATTAGTCGATGCTAGTAAGAAATTTGTACTCTTGATGATCAAACCCAAAGAAATCGTTGAAAAAAAATATTTCCAAGGATGTGATGCAAAGTTAAAATCTTATTTATATGAGATTGTTAACGAATATGATGAGATGTTTCAGGAACCCAAAGTATTTCCTCCTAAAAGAGGTCTCCGACATGAGATACAATTGCAGCAAGATTGTCCTCTTCCAAACATTGGTATGTACAGGATGTTAGTCATGGAGAATGCTGAAATAAAAAAAAAATCCAAGAGTTTATTGACAAAGGGGTTATCATGCCAAGCACATCGCCAAGCGGGTCACCAATTGTTTTAGTACCAAAGAAATATGGTACATGGTGCATGCGTGTAGATTTCAGAGCCTTGAACAAGATTGCAGTAAAGAATCGTTACCCTCTTCCTAGAATTGATGATTTGATTGATCAATTGAAATATGATAAGTATTTACTAATTTGTAATTGAGAAGTGGTTATCATCATATTAGGATTGCAGAAGGAGACACATGGAAGACAACTTTCAAAACAAAGCAAGGTTTGTTTGAATGGATGGTTAAGCCATTTGGGCTTTGTAATGCTCCTGCAACATTCATGAGAGTGATGAATGATGTTTTAAGGCCTTTTCTTGATGATTGTATAATTGTCTACTTGGATGACATATTGATATTTATAAAATATCATGAAGAGCATGTTAGGCATGTGAATCAAGTCCTAGATGTCTTGAAGAAAGAAAATTTGTTTTTGAAGATGTCTAAATGTGAGTTTGGAAAGACCTCACTTGTTTACATGGGACATATTGTTGGAGTAGGAGAATTGAAGATAGATGCTTCAAAGGTCAAAGTCATTTTAGATTGGCCCAAGCCCAACAATGTAACAGAGGTTAAAATATTATTGGGAGTAGCCGAATATCAGAGAAAGTTTATTGCTAACTTTTCTTCAATTGAAGCTCCATTACATGCAGTGACAAGCATTAAGAAGGTTTCCAAATGGGAAGGCAAGCAACAAAAATATTTTGATGCATTGAAGGAGAAAATAATTTCAACTCCAGTTCTTGCACTTATTGATTTAAGACATCCATTTGAGATACAAACAAATGCAAGTAATTATGCCATGGGAGAAGTCTTGTTACAACATGGTAATCCCATTTGTTATCATTATAAAACTTTTAATGGTGTTGTGATTAATTATCCTACATATGATAAGGATTTGTATGTATTGGTGCAAAGTGTGAAAAAAATGGAAACACTATTTGTTGGGAAAAGAAACTATTATTCACACAGATCATGAACCATTACAATACTTGCAATCACAAAAAAGCTACAACAAGCAAGGCACTTCAGATGGATGGGTTTCCTACAACAATTCCACTTGGTTATCAGGTATAATAAAGGCATTTATAAAAAAATTGTTGATATTCTTTCTAGGCCTATTGTTAGTTCTTTAGTTATTCTTAAGCATAATTCTACCATGCATGAGAGCTATGTTGAACAGTATGTTTTAGATGTTGATTTTAAAGAGGTTTATGCAACTTTGTGTCATTCTAACCAGGTTGAGGAATTGGATTACCATGTGCATGATAATATTTTGTATCATATTGGAAAGCTATGTAGTCCACAGGGTGAAAGAGTCAACATCGTAAGGGGAGCACATTCTTCTCTTATTGTTGGCCACTTTGGTGTAGGCAAGACGGTGGCTAATTTGCAAAGGTATTGCTATTGGCATAAAATGAATGAAAGTGTTTCACGATATGTAAGAGGATGTTATTTATGTGCTACAAGTAATCCTAGCAATAGAAAGTTGGGATTGTATACTCCACTTTTTGTTCCTTCCCATCCTTGGGAAAGCATTTCCATGGACTTTGTAGGAGGATTACCTATGTCAAAAAAACATCATGACTATATTTATGTTGTGGTTGATCGTTTCAACAAAATGTGTAATTTTATGCCTTGTAAGAAACAAGTTACAGCTAAACAAATAACACAAATGGCCTTTCAACATGTATGGGTGCATTTTGGGTTGCCCAAATCCATTATTTCTGATTGATATTCTCGATTTCTTGGGAACTTTTGGTCAAGCTTATGGGAACTCATGGAGACCAATTTGAAAAAGAGCACAACATTTCATCCACAAATTGATGGTCAAACAAAAGTAGTGAATAGAACAGTAGTACATCTTCTTCGTAGTTATTGCAACAAACATCCTAAGCTTTAGGATGAGAACTTACACTACATTCAACATGCGTATAACTGGGCTAAAAATTCATCGACTCAAACATCTCCATTTGAGGCATGTTTTGGTTATTTTCCAAAATATCCTTTATATTTTATCTTTGGGAAGGATATTTCTATTAATGTTCATTATGACATTGATAGAGAAAATAATTTAATTGAACAAATTCATTTCATGCATCAAATGGTATAAGAACAGTTGGAAAAGAGCCAAGCCAAGTACAAGACAAGGCATGACAAGCATCGTGTTGATCACAGTTTCCAAGTTGGAGATGAATTTTGGCTTTACATTAGAAAAGAGAGTCTTAAAGGAGAAGGTAAAAATATGAAACCAATCAAATATGGACCTTTCAAGATTATTAAAAAGATTGGTAATAATGCCTTCCATTTGGATTTGCCTCCTTATATGAAAATGTATGAAGTTGTTAATGTTGAAAATTTGATATTGTATGAGTCTCCTTTGATTGATTATCAAGGAGAGCATGTTCAGATTCCTTCAATAGATTAATTCTCTCCATAATATCTTTCAGAATTGCATGAGGATACAATCCTTGACAGAAAGATAAGAACTTCAAAATGATGGAATGTGGAGTACCTTTGTGTTGGTCTCAAAGGCACAAATCCAAGAAAAGATAAATGGATTGAGGTTGGAAGGGTGAGGGAATTGTACCCTCATATTTATATTGACCGAAAGTAGTCTTTTGGAGGTCCAAAAGCTTCCCAATGGGGAGGAGTGATCCAGGGGATCAAAAAAATGATCAAAACTCAAAGTGTTCAAAATTGCTCGAAAACTGCTTCATTGTGTAGATATCGTCCTCATGCTCCCAACACAACTTGAATGGGCTCAAACAGAGTTCGTATGAGGGAGATATTGCATTCTGTTTGTTTTCCCAAACATGAAAATTTTGCTAACTGTATAGTCTGTATAGTTCATACAGGTTGACGTGGTAGCTGACAATACAGTCGGTATGACCGTACAACTAACATGGCAAGGTGACTTGGCAGGATGAAGTGGCATGTGGTAATGTGGCAGGTTGACTGTGCAGAGGTATGACATGGACCAACCAGTGGTCAACACATGTCATCTTACATGGACGAGTGAAAGAGTGCGACGTTGCCTAGCCAGGGTTTGCCACATGGCACCCCCTTGGTGTTTGGTGGTGTAAAATTTTATATGGTATCTGTGGGGGTTGAACCCATGACCTTCGGACTAGGCAGAGTCTTCGCATAGGCCTGGCCACCAGCCCGCCTACATGTGGTTCTTAACCATATAGTTCTTAACTTATATTTAAAGTTGGATGTTGGTTCGTTTGGGCGGAAAAAGGGTCAGGGCTTATCCCCAGCCCATAGTCACACACTACAACCATTACCATATGACCAATAGCATGCATATAGAGGTTTAGCCAGTGGGTGCGAGGATTTAAGTCGAACCCTGGCCACATGGGGCCATGCGACCGGAGTCTACGTTGCATAAGGTGCTAACACCCTAACGATGTGACATTTTCACCCATAATTGGGAATGACATGTGTAGTCGGGTTTTAGCATGGGAAATCACGCAGAGGATCAATTAGCATGACAATGGGTGCATTTTGGTGAGCAGAGACAACAGGTTATTGGGAAAAACTTCCAGGAAGTGTATTGTCTTCATTTTTTGTCCAAAACAGGCGCATAAAGAGCCCAGCTAGGGGTTTTCGGACATTATGGAGCCATTGGAGCCATATATTTTTCATTTTGAGCAATGTAAAGCACTGATTTTAAAACTTTGATCATATAATGAAAATGAACCATGGGACGCTGGACCAGGAGATGTAGCCCAAGAGAGGGGTGAACTCCTTTATCATTTTGTTGTGTTATGTGATTATTTTGATGGTTGTTTATGATTGTTTATGTTTTTCATTTTAAGTATAAAAAACTCAATATTTTCATGTGATTGCAACTTGATCATATTTCCCAAGACACATACATATTTCACTTGCAAATTTATATACACAAACCTTTTTCATTCTTAGATCACTAGTGAAAAAATTTAATATCTCTTAAAACTAGATAATTGCATCTATTTCAATGGGTTTAGACCCTTCCTTGTCCTTCCTTCAATTCAATATGGTGTAGGAACCTCCATTATTTCACAAGGGGGTCTATCCAATATTAACCCCTTGGTTATTTCATGATTCTAGTTTCCATGTGAACAACTTCATTATGGTAAAGATTCACTTTCAATAGTGTAATTTGTGAAGGTTTGATTGCACATCCAAGGGACCATATTCATATGTTTGAGTTTGGTCATTCAATTAAAAATTCCACCATTTCATTCCTGTGTTTTTCCTAATTTCCATGAAGTTTGGAAGAATTATTTCCCACTTAGAGTTATGAATTGTGCACTCCATAGGAGACCTACTACAGTTCTATCCATTCTTGGATTTGAACCATGAATATCACAAGTCCATATTCACCTCCATAACCTACTTGCAATAATTATATTACCTCATGGTGGAAATGATAACCATTTGGTTCATCATCTAGGATTCTCCTGACATTATTCCCAATTTCCTAATTGAGTCTTTTATCAAACAATTGTCATACAATTGGGAATTCCTTCATATAATCTTTCCCATAATATTTTTGTGCTAAAATCTTTCTTTGATACAATTCTATAACATCCCCTCCCAAGTCTCTTTGCAATGGGATAGGTGCTACCAAGCAAGCTTCCAAATTCTATCCCTTAGAGACCATATCCTCACAATATTAGTTGAGTAAGCCTCCTAGGGAGGACTAGAATCAGATGAAATGCATACACAATGTAACTAAAAAATTTAGTGAAATATATACTATCATCGATGAACATATTTCATGGCACCATAGCTCCCATATCCATAACTATCCATTCACATACACAACATACAAGTACACAGATTTCCATAACAAAAACATTTGTAATTTTTCAAATTCATAAACAACATTAGAATAATTATCTTGTAAGAGAAGATAGTCCATGAAACTATTTGTGTACAAGAAACATTCCAGCCAACTGTAGGTATTTTCCAACACATATACCACCCCCATGCTAATATATGAGTCCAAAAAAGTGAGGGAATAATTC